>CAUJNA010003789.1:365265-397500 GCA_963377175.1 Effrenium voratum
CCGCTGACTGCTTTTCCCGATCCGAACCTTGGCCGGCGGGCTGTTTGCCCGACCAAGCGCATCGAACACGAGGAAAAAGGGGAGCGGCCCGGCGCGAGTGCTGTTGGGCCAACAGGTGCATGTGGGAGGATGGGAGGGGCTATGGGAGTCCCTTGAGTTGGACTTACGTTTGGGAAGACCATTTTAGCGTGGAACAAATTGGGACTTGTCTGGGCACGGAAGTGCACGGGCCAATTTGGATGCCGTTGACCGTTCTCATGGAGTGGGCATGAGTCCATTCTAAGGGTTCCAACAGGAGCCTCTTTCTGACGCTGATATCTGACAGAGTCATTGCAAGCATTGTTGCTTTGGTGTTTGCTTCGCAGAATCCGAGAACCCCCGCGCCACATCGAGTCTGCAAACAGATCGCTGTTCAATGGACCTGCCCGACTGCTTCCAAAGCGTGCGATCTCTTGGGCCGGACCATTGGGCCCACATGATCCCTTGATTAGGCCGGAGGAGACGCTTTGATCAAAGCAATATAGATCCCCTTTGAACATGGACCAAGCAATCGGGGGGTTGCACAAAAAAGGGTATCTGTGCTTTGATGCACATCCATTTGTTGTACAAGCTGGTCGCAGGACTACTTTGCCCTCAAGCGTGAGAAGAACAAGCCGCTCTCGCGGGAGTCCATCAAGGTGCGGAGGTTGTCTTGTGAATTGATTTGCATTTTCCATCTTGTGGCCTTAGGTCCACAGAAAAAGGGCGATCTATCCTTTGGTTGCTTCTGCCCGGCATGGAAAGCCGCAAGCCGCCCCAACACGTGCAATTTCCAGTTATTTGCAGAGGCAGCGGTGAATGGCCTTCACGATCAGAACCAAACAGGGCTTGCTCAGAGTGAGGCGACTTTGAGACGCCCAAGTTTTGGGAGGTCCCGTGTGGGCATGGTCGCTGGTGCTCAAAGCCTTGAAAGCCGGCTGAGATGTGCTGATGTGGGTGTCTCCAAATGTTTGTGAGCCCTTCATGTACCATGTAACATATTTGCAAACTGAAGTTGGGCAGTCCAACTGGGTGTGTTTTTTTTTTTTTTTTTTTTTGAGGACCTCCAAAGTGGTTGTTTTCCTGTTGGCATCCTTTAGACCCGCCAAAAAAGAGGGTATCCTCAAAACCTAGATACACTCAACTGGTACTCAACGGCAGACTCTCTCTCTCCGGCTTCTCGCGCCGGGCCGGAGAAACAAACAAAAAGCAAAAAACGCGGGGGCCCCGTTTTCTCTCGTCGGGGTCGAGCGCAGATCTTCTCGCGAGGCCTGCGCCCGAGCCATCATCCTGGTGGTGGCGGGCCTGCACGCCAAGGGCCTGGTGCACCTCGCACCTCGGCGAGTCGAGCGAGTCGCGAGTCGCGCGTCGCGAGTCGAAGAATGCTGACCCGGGATGAATAAACCCGTCCCATTACTAGGTAGGGGCTGTTCCCTCCAAAAGTGGTCTGAATCCCCACTACATGGGGAAACCCCCCCCATTAATCAACCAGGGGTTTATCAATCCGGGGTTAACATCAAGAAGCCCGCGATGGATGAGCGAGATTTTGATGAGGGTGCCCCTTTGGGGGTTTTTCACTTTGTGAGGGGGCCCCCCAGCCTAGTAAAAGTTGGACTCATTGATTTTGATTGGGGGGACCTTGAATCCCTTGTGAGCTGGCTATGTGGCCGCTACCTGCGCTTAATGATAGCTGTTGGCAAAGCTCACTGCAGCAAGGGACTTTCTACCCCCAGACGCGAAGTTTCCAGTGCTGGCAGTTTGCACGAGAGCAGATAGCCAGGGTTTCTTGCCTCTTGGCTTTCATGATGGTTCCCCGGGTTGCCTGTTTTAGCGGCAAGTGGAAGAGCCGCGGCTCGCATGAAGTTAGTTGGTCTATGATCCTTAAGGCCAGATGCCCGCACGCGCAAGGTCAACCTCGATGCACATGGCAACTGGGGTCTCCTTTGAATATAGTGTCCATCTTATCAGGCTGACCATTCTGTGAAACCGAGGAACCTGCGTGTTTCCCAAGTTTGGGGCTTGCAACTTGTGGCCGTGGTACAAACAAAGCCAACACAACAAAGAAGCAACCAACCAACCAACCAACCAACCAACCAACCAACCAACCAACCAACCAACCAACCAACCAACCAACCAACCAACCAACCAACCAACCAACCAACCAACCAACCAACCAACCAACCAACCAACCAACCAACCAACCAACCAACCAACCAACCAACCAACCAACCAACCAACCAACCAACCAACCAGATACACAAACAACTGCAACATAGCAATCAATCAGGCACACAAGGAAAGAAAGAACCAAACACACATGATACCAACCTTGACACCGAGCTCAAATCCCAAATTGATACCAAAATTACCAACATGGACACCTTAAACCAACCAATGGCCCCTTCAGCGATCCGATTCGGCTCGCGGCTCGCTTTCTCGCTCTCAGGACTTGAAGCCGGAGAACCTGATGATGTTCAACGGCCGCCTGAAGCTCATCGACGTGGACGGCTGCGTGCCCATCGAGAGCGAGGCGCGCGGATGTGAGATGCGGTTGCGGGGGGCGGGGTCCAACTCGATGAAATCCCTTTGGTCCAGAGGGAATCTCCGCACAAATCATCAAAGGGATGGCCGGAAGAGCATCGCACATCTGTGCGGTCGTGCTTGGACCAAGCCTTTCAGGGTGTTTCGAGCGGACCCGAGGGACCGAGCGGGGGGGGGGGGGGGTCACCAGGCCGTAGTTTACGTGATAGAATTCCCTGAGCCCCGTGTGCTTTCTCCGGGGCTCACTGGGCCGGGAATCGGACGCAGGTCTCCATCAACGATTCCTCCATCTCCTTTTCCCCATGCTATTGCGCTCCGGAGTGGGCGAGGCGGGGCGGTGGGGAGGTCAGCGGGCGGGCGTGCGGGCGGGCGGGCTGAGAAGTGATGCGGGCATCTGCTTCTTCATCAGACAATTGGGACGCACACCCCAAAGTGCTTAAAAAAGTGTTGGCCAATCCCAGTCCACAATCCCTATTGGAAAACCATTCCAAAGGGGACCTATTCCTTTCCTATAGAGGAAGGATTAAAGAGTGCGATTGAAGAGCCAAAGTGCCCTTGGCACAATCGGAAGATCGAAACGCAGCACATGTCCGTTTTTGAGGGTACCCCTTTTGGAATCATCCCATCTAAGCAACAAACAACCCAAGCCGACCCACAACTCATCAAAACCAGCATTCCGTTTTTCTGTTTCGTTTCGTCTTTACTGGGATTGTCGTTGTCATGGGATTGCTGTCTTCAACATTCCACAGGTGGCTTTAAACTCAGACATGTATATGAGTCATTATCTTGGAATCCAGCTGTCGCCCTCAACAAGGACCCTGATTAAGATTGAATGCACCACCCCCCTTGGCACCTATGCATCATTGGCCCCATTGAATGGGTCAGGACCTCTGGGAGGTGTTGGACCTAGGGGGCCAATTTTTGTGGGCCCCTTTGCGTCAGAATCATCTGAAGTCCACGTGAAACGAGCCTCTTCTGCCCTTTTGCAGGTTCTTGATCGACGAAGCGGAGAACAAGATCATCGCCAAGCCTCATTTGGACGTGCCACGGCTGACAAAGAAACTCAAGGGACATGGAAGATTCTTTTGGCGTGCCATGTTGACGGTTCCCAGCTTTTGGCGGGCTCGTTTCCCTTTGAAAACCACGAGGTAACTTTGAGGGTCTCGCTTCGGACCTTCAGCCAGGAATTTCGGAAAAGATATTCGTCGGCCTTGCAGGTTGACTAGGTCCCCCAGTAGTGGCCTCTTACCCTTTTTTGACGGAGGGTTCCCCTACTGAAATAGTCTACAGAAAAAGGGTACCCTTATTCTAACCTCTCTACTGCAGGACCTGGTTGAGACTCTACGCGCCTTGTGGCCTGCTTATTCGACCCAAGAGGTCGGTAGGCTTAGGGAGCAAGCGAATCTGAGGTCTGGAGCATTGGCGTGACCCTCTGCGAGCTGGTCACGCCGCTCCGACAGAAGATGCATGCCCAAGGGTCCCATAAGCTTTGCTTGGTCCCTCAATCCAAAGAAAAACAAGAGGAGTTAATTGCCGCCTGTAGTTTTTACTCGCTCGCTTCCAAAGCTGGACTTTTCTCTTCCAAAGCTGGACTTTGCTTACTTTGTGGGAAGACCAGTTTAGTGGTAAGCGAAGACTTCTTTTCGTTTAATGCTCTCAGGAGCTTTTTGTTTAAACAAAATAATATTATTATTAATCTTGCAGTTGGGGGTTGCCCAAAGTATACATGTTTGCCCATTTAAGCATCATATTTAGTAATAGTTTTTCAGGATCCTTGCGGAGCAGTTTAATTGGGAATGTAGCTTTTATGGAACCCTGCTTTGTGTCCTATAGGTTTCTCTCGATCGCCTCGTAGTTTCCTTTTGGGAAACCCAGAAATGGTAAGCAACATTCGGGGGCCTCCAAAACCAGTGAATTCTCGTGACCTTCGAATTTTGTTGGTGGATTGTATGAGGTCCACCAAAGATTTCCCAATCAATATTGATACCACAGGTGGGAAGTGGATCCCCCGGCTGCCTATTTTTTGTGACACCTGGCCAGCCCTTTAACTTTCCCCCATGGTCCCCATGTTTAGCCAACCAGCGCCGAAATTTTGGTCGCAAGGCTTGATGCCATCCTGAAGCCCATGTATGGCAACTTCCTGCGCAACGGCCACTCCCACCGCGAAGCAGGCGGGAACTTCTTTTTTGCGGCTGCGGCTGGCTCCGAAGCTCAAAAACGGGTGTGGCTGAGAGAACGGGGACCCCAAACATGTGGTTTTCCTTTAGTTTCCCTTTGGACCCAACCAGAAAAGGGTAGACGCAAAAAGAGGCAACCAACATGACCAAACCATGTTTGGGCAGATGGTAGTCAGGTGGTAAGTCCTTCTCGTGGGATTTTGAGGCACTTCAACCGCTGAAGGGCCCAAAAGCACTCCGCCGATCATTGGGCCCTCTCTGAAAATCGAACAGCTCCTTTCATGGGAGCAGCGCCGCCGATTTTTTCGATGTCAGGGGGTTTCCGCTCTGGAAACCTCAGGGAGCCGCTCCCATGGCGGTTTTGCCATGGTTTTCCCACTCAAACTGGCGCAAAGGTTTGAGACGAACGCGGATCTTGGCCGCAAAAGACCAGAGGACCAGCCCAATTGGTCCACGCCCATGCGGGGTGCAGGTTTCCTCTTCATGGACTGGCTGGGGCACATCACTCGGGCGCCGGTGCCCAAGAGCATCGAGCGCTTCGACAAGGACTTCCACAAGCTCATCGCACCTCAGACCCGACGAGAAGATTTCCCGAAAATTTGCGGACCGACAAGTTGTTGCCCGTACTTGGGTGGGTGGGTGGGTGTGGGTGGGTGGGTGTGGGTGGGTGGGTGGCTGGGTGGCTGGGTGGCTGGGTGGCTGGGTGGCTGGGTGGCTGGGTGGCTGGGTGGCTGGGTGGCTGGGTGGCTGGGTGGCTGGGTGGCTGGGTGGCTGGGTGGCTGGGTTCAGGAGTGGTAGCTTCGACCAGAGCCTGTTGCCAAGCATTTGCAAGGCACGGAAACAGCCTCTTGTGAGGCCATCATGGAAGGTCCGTTCAAAACCTGAAGTCGTCTCCAGTCCGCTTGAACCATTTGTGACGCTGGGTCAAGCACGACACCCCCAAATGGGGACTAATAAGCCATCCTACCATCAGATAGAAATCAGGGGGGCTGCCACACACACACACACACACAAACGTGAAGGATTCGGGGGTTCTTGATCCGAGGATAGCATTACCTGGAGTCTCCATGACCCTGAAAAAATGGGGTCATTGCCCAAATGCAGGGGTCACGGACCCATTTTTAAAAGTTTTCATGGAGACTCCAGGTGGGCTCCAAGTATTCAATTCAGCGCCTCCCATGCAACAGACCCTGGTGCATCCGAGGTGGATGGGCTCCTAGTCACCGATCACACCAAGAGGAGCGGACAAGAACTGGGCGTGGAGATCTGAAGCTTAAGGCCAATGCTTGAAGGGGAAAGCAGACCTTCAACGAGGACATACGTGTATATATATATATATAATATGTATATAATACACACATATTTGGTGAATTTTCCTCTTGGTGGGCAAGTTATGTTAGGGTGCGTTCCGGAACCAGGAACCCCACACCTTTTCATCCGACTTGATGGGCATGAACCCACAAATTCGCGCCGCAGTCTCATTGAGAAACTCTGTTCAAAGATGGTGATTACTTTGCTGCTCTTTTCGTTGACGTTAGACGTCGGCCATAGGTCCTTACCTTAGGCTACCAAAACCTGGAAAAAAAGCGGGTCAGAATCAATCCACCTGTGATTTTGCGGGACTCCTGCTTTTTTTTTCTGGTAGTAGCTCATGGTAGGTGCCTATTGAGGCCAAACATTGGCCCTTTCACCAGGCTCTCCCCCGGGCGTCGCAGCCCTCAGAGTTGCATAGGTGGTACTGAATTCAGCGGAGTTCGGTACCTGGACCCGAAAGGACTTCACCCATAATCTTGGGGCAGCAACCCATTTTGAAGGGTAGTTTGCCATGCGGGTCCGGGGGTATTCCTAGCACCTCTTCAGCAAATCCCTTGTGGGGCCTCTTGTTTTCGGGGCCTTTCAAAGAGCTGGAAGAAGCAGGAAGCATCAGGAAACAGCAGCAAAGAAACATGAAACAGCAGGAAACAAAGCAGCCCTTGAACGTAGAGCTCGCGCTTGCACGGGGGAGTGACAACGCAGGTGTTAGGGTAAGCTCCGCGAGCACACAGTTTTTATTGTACACGCTTCGTGCTGCCCGCCTCGGCCAGCATCAGCCAGTTTCGGCTTGCTTTGAAGGAACGGCATTTCGTTGTGGGCGCTCACTTCAAGGACGCTTGCAGGCGCTGTCGGCTCTCTTGGTGGGCTGTCTTGGTGGACGCTTGTGGGCGGAAGTCTTGCGGGCGATGTTCATGAGCGCTTGCGGACGCTTGTGGGCGCTCCTTCGTGGGGCTTGTGGTCGCATGTGGGCCACAAGGACGGAAGTCTTGCAAGCGTGCATCATGAGTGCTTGCGGGCGCTTGTGGGCAGCACTGTTGCCTCTGCGGGCGTTCCTCTTGGCGGGTGCTTCTAGGCGCATGTGGGCGCTCTTCTTCGGCGCTTTTGGGTGTGCGGCGCATATGAGCGCTTGCCCACGCTCTCTGCTGGGTGCGCTTGTGGGCGCATGTGGGCGGGTTTCATTGGGTGCTTGCGGGGTGGGGGGGGGGGTGGGCGGCACTGTTGCAGGCGCTCCCTTCATAATTGCTTGCGGGCACTTGTGGGCGCTCCTGGTGGGCGCTTGTGGGTGGTTGCGGGCGTTCTTCATGAGTGCTTGCGGGCGCTTGTGGGCGCTTGTGGGCGGCAGTGTTGCGCTGTTGCGGGCGCACCCAGCGGTCCATATGGGTGCTTACATTACTGGGGTTCAAACCTTCTTTTCATGGGGGTTGAACATGTTTACCTGACTCTGAGTGGACTGGCCAAAAAATGCAACCAAAGTTGTCGTTTACAACTAACATGATCGCATTCAACGACACCTTCTGGAAGCATTTCTGGCCCAACAGCTGAGAAAGGCTGCGCAACCCCATAGGCTTTGGCCGCAAGGTTGTTTTACTTCTGGACATCTAGCCGCGCATATCTAACCGTCAACCTATTCGGCTCGTCTTGTTGAGGGCCCGCAAGGAGATTGGGTGCTCCTTTTGCTTTCTGTCCCTGTCTGTCAAGTTCGGTCAGGTCTTGTGTCATTTGCCCAGAACCCAAGCTTCTTGGTGCCACTCGCCTGCCCAAACAACCTGCGCGTAACAGCCTTACCTTTTCAATGCCCAATAAGACGCCCGCCCACAAGCGCCCACAACGCTGCCCACAAGCCCAGCCACAGACCGGCGCCCACATGCTCACAAGCCCCCAAGACTGCCCACAAGCACAAGGAAGAGCGCCCGCAACGGCGCTCCCGGAAGACGCCCGCAACACCGACGCCCACAAGCCCAGGAAGATGCCCGCAACGCCCACAAGCGCCCGCAGGCCCAAACAGCACAAAGCTCTCCGCAAGTGCCCGCAAGGAAGAACAGCCGCATCAAAACCACGACGCCCAGAAAGATGCGCCCACAAGCCCAAGAACACCGCCCGCAACGAGCAGGAAGAAAGATACTTGCATGTGAGTATCTGGGAAGCTCAGTTTTAGACCCTTTGACCGGTTGATGGACAAAGGCGAAGTCTCACGTGTTGGGGTTTCACCATTTTAGTGGTTGGACATTTTGCTGAGCTTGTGTGGGCGTTGTTGTGGGCGTTCTTCCTTGCGCGGGCGTGGGTGGCGTTGCGGGCGTCGGTGGCGTTGCGGGCGCTCTGTTTGGGCCTGTGGGCGCTTGTGGGCGGTGTAGCGCGCTCTCTCTCTCTCTCTCTCTCTCTCTCTCTCTCTCTCTCTCTCTCTCTCTCTCTCTCTCTCTCTCTCTCTCTCTCTCTCTCTCGCTCTCTCTCTCTCGCGCTCTCGCTCTCGCGCTCTCGCGCTCTCTCTCTCTCTCTCTCTCTCTCTCTCTCTCTCTCTCTCTCTCTCTCTCTCTCTCTCTCTCTCTCTCTCTCTCTCTCTCTCTGTCTCTCTGTCTCTCTGTCTCTCTGTCTCTCTGTCTCTGTCTCTCTGTCTCTGTCTCTGTCTCTTTCTCTCTCTGTCTCTCTCTGTCTCTCTTTTGTGGGTGTTAGCGAGGCTTGTTTGTGGATGACCTCCAGCTACTTGTGTGAGTACCCAGGCGCACGTAAAAGTTCAGCAAGGGAGGGAAGGGAGGGAGGGAGAGAGAGAGAGAGAGAGAGAGGAGGGAGTGAGTGAGTGAGCGCGTGTTTTGAGCGCGTGTGTGTTTGTGAGAGTGTTTGTGCGTGAGTGAGTGAGTGAGTGAGTGAGTGAGTGAGTGAGTGAGTGAGTGAGTGAGTGAGTGAGTGAGTGAGTGACTGACTGACTGAGTGAGTGAGTGAGTGAGTGAGAGAGAGAGAGAGAGAGAGAGAGAAAGTGAGAGAGTGAGAGAGTGAGAGAGTGAGAGAGTGAGAGCGTGAGATCTAGAGAGTGAGAGAGTGCGTGAGCGCGTGGGTGCGTGAGTGCGTGAGAGAGCGAGTGGGCAAGTGAGCGAGTGAGCGAGTGAGCGAGTTAGCGCGTGCGTGCTTGTGAGTGTTTGTGAGTGATTGTGAGTGTTTGTGAGTGATTGTGAGTGTTTGTGTGAGTGTTTGTGAGTGTTTGTGTGAGTGTGTGTAAGTGTTTGTGAGTGATTGTGAGTGTTTGTGAGCGATTGTGAGTGTTTGTGAGCGTGTGTGAGTGTTTGTGAGTGCTTGTGAGTGTGTGTGTGTGTGTGTGTGTGTGTGCGTGTCTGTGAGTGTTTGTGAGTGTTTGTGTGCTTCTGAATGCTTGTGGTTGTGCGCTCTTGCTGGGATTGTGGGCGCTTTTGTTGGGCTTGTGGGCTGCGGCTTGGGCTTGTGGGCGCTTGCGGGCGCCCTTGCTGGACTTCCAAGTGCTTCTGCTGGGCTGTGGGCGCTTTTGCTGGGCTCAGCACGTGTGGGTGGGCGCTTTTGCTGGCCTGGGCTTGTGGGCGCTGGGTTTGTGGCGCCCACATGCGCCCACGTGCGCCCACATGCGCCCACATTCGCGTCAGCCCGTTTTTTTCTCCCGTTTTCGACACAAGTGCCCAAGTGCCCACAAGCGCCCGCACACAAGGCCATGCACTGTTGTGGGCTCCGCGCCCACAAAATCCCAAGCGCCTGCAAGCGCCCAAGTCTTACAAGCCCGGTAAAAGCGCCCACAAGCCCAGCAAAAGCGCCCACAAGCCCAGCAAAAACGCTTTTGCTGAGCCTGTATATAGGGGCTTGCTGGGCTTGTGCGCGCTTTTGCTGGGCTTGTAAGCGCTTTTGGCTAAGGGATTTTGCTAATGGGCGCTTGTGGGCGCTTTTGGTGGGCTTGTGGGCTCTCTTGGGCTTGTGGGCGCTTTTGCTGCGTTTGTGGGCGCTTTTGCTGGGCTTGTGGGCGCTTGTGCGCTCTTGCTGGTGGGCGGTTTTGCTGGGATTGCGGGCGTGTGTGGGCGGTTGTGGGTGGGCGCTCTTTCTGGGCTTGTGGGCGCTTTTGTGGCTTGTGGGCGCTTTTGCCGGCGCCTGATGCGCATGCGCCCACATGCGCCCACATGCGCCCACATGCGCCCACATGCGCCCACATGCGCCCACATGCGCCCATATGCACTCGCGTCAGCCCGTTTTGTCCCGCTCGTTCCCGTTTTTTCCCGCTCGTTACCGTTTTTTCCCGTTTTTCCCCGCTCAATCCCGTTTTTTCCCGCTCGATCCCGTTTTTCCTTCTTTTCCCACAATCACCCAGAAGTGCCCACCGTTGTGTTGTGGGCTCACTTGCTGTGAGCAGGCGGGCACCTGCAGGTGGCACCCTTTGCTGCACTGTTGCTGCACTTTTCGGTGGGCGTTTGTGTGGCTCTTGCTGGGCTTGTGGGCGCTTTTGCTGGGCTTAGGCTTGTGGGCGTTGGTTTGTGGGTGGGCTGGGGGGCTGGGCTTGGCGATCTTGTGGGCTTGTGGGCGCTTTTCCTGGCTTGTGGGTGCTTGTGGGCGCTTTTGCCGGGCTTGTGCTGGGCGCTTGTGGGCGCTTGCGATTTTGTGGGCGCTTGGGCTTTTGCTGGGCTTGTGGGCGCTTGTAAGCGCTTTTGCTATGTGGGCTTCTGAGCCTGTAGGGGCTTGCTGGGCTTGCGCGCGCTTTTGCTGGGCTTGTAGGCGCTTTTGGCGAAGCGCTTTTGCTTACGGGCGCTTGTGGGCGCTCTTGTTGGGCTTGTGGGCCTTTGCTGGGCTTGTGGGCGCTTGTGGCCGGCAAAAGCGCCCACAAGCCACAAAAGCGCCCACACGCCCAGAAAGAGCGCCCACCCACAACCGCCCACACACGCCCGCAATCCCAGCAAAACCGCCCACCAGCAAGAGCGCACAAGCGCCAACAAGCGCCAACAAGCGCCCACAAGCCAGCAAAAGCGCCCACAAGCCAGCCCCACAATCCCATCAACAGCGCCCGCAAAGCCCAGCAAGAGCAGCCCAGCAAAAGCGCCCACCCACAAATGCTGAGCCACAAGCCCAGCAAAAAGCACTTAGAAGCCCAGCAAGGGCGCCCACAAGCGCCCGCAAGTCCAAGCAACAGCGCCAACAAGCGCCCACAAGCCCAGCAAGCCCAGCAAGCCCAGCAAGAGCGCCCACCCACAACCGCCCACACTCCCAGCAAAACCGCGCCTGATGCGCCCACATGCGCCCACATGCGCCCACATGCGCCGATATGCACTCGCGTCAGCCCGTCTTGTCCCGCTCGTTCCCGTTTTTTCCCACTTGATCCCGTTTTTTCCCGCTCGATCCCGTTTTTCCATCTTTTCCCACAATCACCCAGAAGTGCCCACCGTTGTGTTGTGGGCCCACTTGCTGTGAGCAGGCGGGCACCTGCAGGTGGCACCCTTTGCTGCACTTTTCGGTGGGCGCTTGTGTGGCTTTTGCTGGGCTTGTGGGCGCTTTTGCTGGGCTTAGGCTTGTGGGCGTTGGTTTGTGGGTGGGCTGGGCTTGTGGGCGGCTGGGCTTGGCGATCTTGTGGGCTTTTGGGCGCTTTTCCTGGCTTGCGGGTGCTTGTGGGCGCTTTTGCCGGGCTTGTGCTGGGCGCTTGTGGGCGCTTGCGATTTTGTGGGCGCTTGGGCTTTTGCTGGGCTTGTGGGCGCTTGTAAGCGCTTTTGCTATGTGGGCTTTTGCTGCGCCTGTAGGGGCTTGCTGGGCTTGCGCGCGCTTTTGCTGGGCTTGTAGGCGCTTTTGGCGAAGCGCTTTTGCTTACGGGCGCTTGCGCTCTTGTTGGGCTTGTGGGCCTTTGCTGGGCTTGTGGGCGCTTGTGGGCTTTCTTGGGCTTGTGGGCGCTTTTGCTGGGCTTTCTGGTAGGCGGTGTTGCTGGGATTGTGGGCGTGTGCGGGCGGTTGTGGGTGGGCGCGGGCTTGCTGGGCTTGTGGGCACTTGTTGGCGCTGTTGCTTGGGCTTGCGGGCGCTTGTGGGCGCCCTTGCTGGGCTTCTAAGTGCTTTTTGCTGGGCTTGTGGCTCAGCACTTGTCAATGCGCGCTTTTGCTGGGCAGGCTTTTTGTGGGGCTGGCTTGTGGGCGCTTTTGCTGGCTTGTGGGCGCTTGTTGGCGCTTGTTGGCGCTTGTGTGCTCTTGGGCGCTTTTGCGTTGCTGGGCTTGTGGGCGCTTTTGGCTTGTTGGCACTTTTGCTGGGCTTGGCGCTCTTCTAGGCTTGTGGGTTTCTTGTGCTTGTGGGTGCTTGTGGGCGCTTTTGCTTGTGGGTTTGTGGCGCCCGCATGCGCCGACATGCGCCCACATGCACTTGCGTTGTCCCGCTCGTTTTTCCCGTTGTTTCTGCCGGGCCCTTTTTGGGTTGCAACCCACCATCACCCAGAAGTGCCCACAAGCGCCCACCCTTTAAGATGCACACAAGCCCACAGGCTCACTTCCTGTGAGCAGGCGGGCGCCTGCGGGTGGCAGATTGTGGGTGGGCTTTTGCTGGGCTTGTGCGCGCTTTTGCTGGGCTTACGGGCGCTTGGGCTTGCTGGGCTTGTGGGCATTAACGCTTGTGCTTTTGCTGGGCTTGTGGGCTGGGTTTGTGGGCGGCTGGGCTTGGCGCTCTTGTGGGCTTGTGGGCGCTTTTTCTGGGCTTGTGCGTGGGCTTGTGGGCGCTTGTAGGGTCTGGGCGCTCTTTGCCTCGTGGGCGCTTTTGCTGGGCTTGTAGGCGTTTGCTGGCTTGCGGCTTGCTGGGCTTGTGCGCGCTTTTGCTGGGCTTGTAGGGCTTGTGGGCGCAGTGGGCGCTTGTGCTGGGCTTGTGGGCGCTTGTCTTGGGCTTGTGGGCGCTTTTGCTGGGCTTGCGGGCGCTTTTGCTGGGCTTGGGCGCTTGTGCGCTCTTGCTGGTGGGCGCTTTTGCTGGGCTTGTGTGCGTGTGTGGGCGGCTGGCGCTGTTGCTTGGGCTTGGGCGCTTGTTGGCGCTTGCGGTCTTGGGGGGCTTGGGCGCTTTTGCTGGGCTTGTGGGCGTGTTGCTGGGCTTGGTTCTTGTGGGAGCTTTTGCTGTTTGGGCGCGCTTGTGGGCGCTTTTGGTGGGCTTGTGGGCTCTCTTGGGCTTGTGGGCGCTTTTGCTGGGCTTGCGGGCGCTTTTGCTGGGCTTGGGCGCTTGTGCGCTCTTGCTGGTGGGCGCTTTTGCTGGGCTTGTGTGCGTGTGTGGGCGGCTGGCGCTGTTGCTTGGGCTTGGGCGCTTGTTGGCGCTTGCGGTCTTGGGGGGCTTGGGCGCTTTTGCTGGGCTTGTGGGCGTGTTGCTGGGCTTGGTTCTTGTGGGAGCTTTTGCTGTTTGGGCGCTCTTGTGGGCGCTTTTGCTGGGCTTGTGGCAGTGGGTGTTTGTAGGCGCTTTTGCCGGGCTTGTGGGCGCTTGTGGGCTGGCTCTCTTGGGGTTGTGGGCGCTTTCGCTGGGCTTGTGGGCGCTTTTGCTGGGCTTGTGGGCGCTTGTACGCTTTCTTGGGGTTGTGGGCGCTTTCGCTGGGCTTGTGAGCGCTTTTGCTGGGCTTGCGGGCGCTTGCGCGCTCTTGCTGGTGGAAGATGCCTCAAAGGAGTCAACTGCTTCAAGACCCGGACGATCGCAAACCTAGGCCCAAAGCAAATGTGTCTGATCCAAAATTCACAATTTGGTAAAAGACGCCCTGCTTACCCTTAATCCAAACCGGTTGCTCTGGCTGGGCTTGTCGTGGCGCTTGTGGGCGCCCTTGTGGGCTGCTAATGGGCTTGTGGGCCGCTTTTCGTGGGCTTGTGGGTGCTAGTGGGCACATGCGGGCTCTCTCTTGGTCTGCTTCCATGTGGGCGCATGTGGGCGCTTGCTTGTGGGCGGAAGCGCTGCGGGCGCTTGTGGGCGGATGTGATGAGTATGTGGGCGCTTGTGGGCGGATGTGATGAGTGCTTGTGGGCGCTTGTGGGCGCAGGTGCTTTCTTGATGAAGTGTTGTGCTGCGGTCATGAACGCATGCGGGCGGAGGTCTTGGCGGTGTGGGCGGTAGCGTTGCGGGCGCTCCAGTCATGGGTGTATGAGGGCGCATGTGGTTTGCGCCCTTGTGTGGACGCTTTTAGCTGTCATGGACACTTTCAGTCGGCGGCGCGGGTACTGGCACTTGCGGTTGTTTCTGGGCGGCGTTTTTGGGGGTCGCCTTCATGCGCATGTGGGCGCTTGTTGGGCGGCAGTGTTTAATGGGTGTTGTGGGCGCACGTGGGCGCTTGTGGGTGGAAGTGTTGCGTGCGTTCTCCACGAGTGTGCATGTGGGAGCTTGTGGGCGCTCAGCTTACGTTCGGATGTTTAGATGTTGCAGTCATCAGTACAAGAGTGAATCACGTCGGCATGTTCTTGAGACGCGCTGAGCCAGCGTCGACTTTGGGCAGGTTTGGGATCTGGGTGTTTTTTTTGTGTTTTTCCTGTGTTTTCGCGTGGCTTCAAGTTTTTTTCTGGAGGGCAGAAGGCCCCCACAAGCCAAGGCCCCACATGAAGTTTGCTGGCCTCTTGATAAAGGTTCCTTCTGTGGTGTCTGGCAATTCCGCAGCTCTCAAATTGCGAATACCCGTGCGGGCGGATCGCAAGGGATGAGCCAACATAGTCTCCGAGTTCGCGCATTCAGGGCGCGGTCTCGACCGAGTTGATTCGGTTAGTCTCGGATCGATTTGGCCAGGAAATCCCTGGCCCAATGTCTTTCTGACCCCTACATCATGGAGCTCAGGGAGGAGAAAGCGGATCTGCACGAGGGCGAGCCGCTCGAAGAAAAGAAGCATAAGTGAGAGCTTTTGGCACACATACAAATGTACACCCATACATCCTTATTCACAGACCGCACGCATGACTGTATGCATGCACGCACGCATGCATGCACGCACGCACCCACACACACACACACATGCTGTGTTGGAAAGCCTCAGATCAGCAAGCATGATTGTCAGTGGTGCTTGTGAGCAATGGAAGTTGCGGGATGGGCTAGAGCTATCTTCGTGTCACTGTGATCAAGCATTGAGAATGCTCGTAGGCTGCCAACCAGTAGTGCTAGAAGGTTGAAGCGCAATTGAGTGCATTTGCCAAAAACTCCTTACTCTAACTTGTCGTATGTTTTGTGCCCCTGCATCTTTTTTGGAGCCCGAGGGAAGAACCAGGAAGTCTAGCTTCTTCCTTTCCGGGAAATCACCAGCTGGTTTTTGTACAGAAAATGGATGAAAAGAAGGGCGATTCAACCCTTAGAAGCCGACCACACTAGGATTACCTGCTTACCGACATGGTTGAAAAGACTGAGGAATCAAGTCCCCCGAAAGGATACACAGTCGGGCAGTCTGACTTGTAGAGGGCGAATGGGAAACCGCCAATCCAGACCAAAAACCGGGCTCCAAACCACCAAGCCGAGGGAGGCGGAAAAAGAATTCGACGCCACGGCTGAGGAAGGTGGACCGCCAGCACCGGCACCGATTCGAGGACACCTCCAGCAAGGCCGGGCGATGATCAGAGGAAACTGGCTGGGGCGATAGGTAGGGAATGACTGCATAGGTGTCCTGTTTGGTTGATTTGCTTTTAAAAAATAGAGGGCGATTCCTGGTTTACCTGGTGGTTGAAATCAACTACCAGGGCCATCTATTTTCCCAAAAAGGACACCTATGCGAATGACCGTTCTGGGTTTGGGGGGAAGGAACCATTTCGGGATTCCCCGAAAGGAACTTATAGGGGATGGTATGCAGGGGTCATTCCCTCATTCCCTGCGAGCCAGCAAGGCAAATTCAATTTGATGCGCTAGACACTGGGGATCGATCGGATGACCGGAAGAGGAAGAAGCTGAAGTGTTGAAGTGCAAGAAGACCCAGAAATTTGCGCAACAGATGATGGTGGAGGAAGTCGATGAAGAAATGGAAGTCCCACCAGTCGCCGCCTGTTGCCATCGTCGCATCGGGGAAGCAGAAGCTGTGGGTACCCTCCTTCAGGCGATTCCATGGAAGCCACCTTAGTAGCGGGGGATCTGAGGACAGCCCAGTAAAGGAAGACCTGGTTCCATTTGCAGTGGTTAATTGGGGGAGCTTCCATCTTAGTCTCGGGGAGTGCAACTTGGCTCATTCTGCATGTGGCTCTCGAAATCCGTAGCAGTTCTTGCAGTTTCCAGACACTCGGCCGGTCATTTCACTTGCCTGGGTACCCAAGGAACCATCCGGCCAAAAATGGTTGCTGTACTGGTAGTGGCCTCCTGAACCCGTGGTTCTCGAATTCCTTACCCTTCCAGACCATGGAAATGGAACACAAAGGGGGCCTTCTCAACAGATCAAATGTCCAAGAACCACTGGTCCACTTGAATGATTGTCAGAAAGAGGGGTGTCCTTCACCTTTGTTGCTTGACCTTCGTTTTCCAGGCATATACATATATATATATATATGTATAAACATGGCCCTCAATGGAAATGGGTGCACTTGGCAACTCAAAAGACAGACCCACATGAGTATGCAACAGTCTCTATGCAAAGGATAGAAATCAGGAACCCGGATGCGGAGTTTGTCTACAGGGGAGATTGTTGGTCTCCGAGGGTTGCAACCTGCAGACCTTTTGAGGAACCGGCGTGGGGTATTTCCCTTGGGCCACTTGCCCAGTGGATCCCAGTTGCCACTATAATCTGACTGCCTGAGTTCATGAACTTTACACTTTTTGGGAAGACCATTTTAGTGGTAAATATAAAGTTTGGGCTATTTTTGGGCCATCCACTCAGCCGGTGAGTTTAATAGGTAGCCAAGTATTTTCCCTTTTGAGATTCAGCCCTGCGGTCGCCCGGAAGGTTTGCGGGTTCATCTCGAAGGAGAGCCACAGATTGGATGGTTTTCCGTTGGTTTCCCTTTTACCCGGAAAGGGAATCCTCAAAAACACAGAATGCGAAGATCGGATTAAAACTCGCCCCCCCTGAGAAGGTCAGATTCTGGCACTGAAATCATGGGTCCACTTTAGTATTGGGCAATGCTACTGTAGTATTGGGCAATGCTACTTTTGAATTGGGAATGAGGAACTCCAGAAGCATTGCAACAGGAGCTTCGGTCCATGGAGCTTGCTGTTGAGATGTTGATTTGAATATCCATTCGATTTAGTCCTGTGGGAATTGAGTTTCCATGTGATCTGGTATTGCTGGAGCTTCCTTTGATTTTGACTTGAGCTTCCATGGATTTGATTTGGTATTGTGCTGGCTTGGCACTGCTGCATGACTGTGCTGCTACGCGTGCTAGTAAACACTGGCAGCTTTACTGCCGGCTTTACTTGCTTTGGCGTTGCACAGCAAATGGCAAACACTAGAAACAAGTAATTAGAACGCACATCTTTCTGGCCCGAAGGGGACCCACGAAGACCCAACATGGAGACCCACCTTATGGGCACTCTCATGTGACCTTGTCAATCGCTTTTCGAAAAGGGATCTAATGCAGAACTTGCACTTTCAGAACACCACACTTGTTTAGCTTTCAGGGAGTGGCATATGTTTGTGTGGGTAACGCTTCACGGCCGTGCCTCTACAAGTATTAGTACAAGCCGAAAGCAATTTTCCTTGCGCCAAGCAAACGGAAAACAAATGGAACAGCTGCATCACGAGGGGGATTTGACGGGATTTTATTTGGTTTCGAGTTTTCTGTGGACATTTGTTTTCATGAAGTCAAGTTGTTTAGTATTGGGGTGGTGCCACGTGGGACCTGTGTAACATGGGGCAAACAAGTCGTCCTGGGTTGGCTTTCCCATATTTTGATCAGGCGCCGCTCTACAAGGGCACCTTGTGGAAGCTCAACACCGTGGCTCGGCTTCCTTCTAACCTCTCTACTGCAGGACCTAGTCATTTTTGGCTTGGCGGGGGGAAAGGCTCGCTGTGCAACCACAAGGATTGTAGGGGCTGATTTTCTCTCATCCAAAATTGCAGGGCATGGCCAGCCATGCCCCTTTGGTATTTTTGGAGGTGGGCGTGGGGAAGCTGGGGAATGCGAATCCGTGTGTTGCGAGACCTGCTGGCACCAGCGGGGTCCGTCAATGCGTCAAAGTGGAAGAAATGCCCAATGTGACCAGGCTCAATTCGACGGATTTGTTGGAGGCCTTCTTTGAAGCCACAAGCCGTCAGCCTGGGGATTGAACGATTCGCACAGGCGGTGGCCAGGGGAGCGAACTTGAGATTCAGATCCGGCCGCTCCAAATGCGCGTGAATCCTTGAGGCTCCTTCCTCTAAAGGCATCCACGGGACCTGGAAGATCCAACTTCCTCTTCCAAGGACCTTTTATCAGGTGCCTTAGTGGGGAGGGTCAACTGCATCTCCGATTTTCTCCCTGCGAACCCTTCGTTCTCCCAACGCAGACCTTTCCTACTACGTCCACAGACAAAGCTCCGAAGGCAGCGCTTTTCCGCGCTCAGGATGGCAATCCGGGAGACTCTACTCACTGGCTCAAGCGCGACATGTGGGTGGCTT
Organism: Effrenium voratum; assembly: GCA_963377175.1. Classification (NCBI taxonomy): domain Eukaryota; class Dinophyceae; order Suessiales; family Symbiodiniaceae; genus Effrenium; species Effrenium voratum. The sequence goes on from CAUJNA010003789.1 coordinate 383,785, forward strand.
GCGCCACTCGGACGCATGGAATGGTCGAATTGGTGACCGCTTTTTTCTCGTGACGCACTGGACCAGCCGGGTCGGCTCCATGGTGGGAGGCAACCCAAGGTACCCTTCCAACTATCATGGCACCTGGGAGGAACCTGGAAGATTCATTGCCTTTTGAAGGGAGCGGGTCCCTGTCAGTTGCCATAAGTTGGGACTTTGAAGCCTATGGAACATTGAGTTTGAACAAAAAACCCATGAAGCGGCATGGAACCCCCAAAAAAGGTTGGAAACAGTTAGAACCCTGGCCACCGTTCTTGAAGTGAAGTTCCATGTTCCGGGAGCAAACTGGTGTCCCTTTTTTGGGGCCCTTTTTTTATGGCCCCAAAAGGTGAGTCAACACCTTTTGTCATTTCTGGGTCAGAACCTGTGCTGAGCAGAAGTTCTGGGAGCCGCGGAGCCCGTCCGTCGCCCCGTCGCGGAGCCCGTCTCCGTTTCTCAGGACGGGTCCTTGTGCTACTTCAGCATCAAGGAGAACAAGCGCCTGGTCCTGTTGGACGGCATCAAGATGGCCGGCGCCAAGGCGCGGACGGAGAGATTTCGCTGCGCAGCGCCAGCGTTTTTTTTTCCTTGGGGTCAGTCAGTCAACACCTTCGAGTGGAGGGAGGCTCCTTTCGGCTTTTGGAAATAGAAGGGGCTGAATGAGTGCACATGGAAATTTAACATGTTTGTGTGTGTGTGTGTTGTTTTTTTGTCATGAGGGAGCATGGTTGAACAGCACCCCACAACCCCATAGGCGCTTGTAGAAGGTGCATGTCCAGAAAAATACGCAACACGTTGTTTTGGGTGCTGAGGACAGCGCCCCTCTATTGCTTCTGCAAGACGAGGGACCAGCAAAAAAACATCTGTCAACACGACGTCCTTCGAAGCGAGGGAGGCTGCTTTCTGAGGCTTGGGGACATATAAGGGGCTGAATGAGTGCACACATGGTATTATGTGTTTTTTTTGTCACGAGGGACCTCTCTTTCTTCTGCAAGACGAGGGACCAGGCAAAAAAACAGCCGGTCGGGAAGAAGCTTCTCGTGTAGGCACCTTGCAGGCTTGACTGATTTAGTGCATCCGGACTGCGCTACCTCAGAGATGCTCTTTCAAAATTCAGCTTGATTTGGGCAAAGGGATAATTCCGGGCAAATTATGGCGACGTCACTAGAGGGCTATGCTGCACGCTTGCAATGTTTCTCCTCCGGATGTTGGATCTGCGAGGAGTGCATGATGTTGGATCTGGCTTGCGGTGGTTCAAGCCACTGAGCCTTTTTCTTTGTTGCTATGACAAGCCCGCAGTGGCTGCAGGAAGTGCGCAGTGGTCCAGATGTCAGGGTTTTCTGCTCACATCGCTGGCCAGGAAGCAGCGAAAGGTTGGTGAACCATGATAAATAGGATTGGCCCAGACGAATTCTCAAAGAGCGGTGCCAATCTTGGAAGCTCCTTGATGAGCCCAATTCTCAAAGAGCTCATGATACATATGCAATTCTGTCTGTTGACACTGACTCGGTGCTTCTCCCCTTTCTTTGGCAACCTGGCGGTGTATTTGATATATTGTTTTACAGGATTCAGCCAGCTGCTTTGAAAGCGAAAGCAGTCACCTGGGCAGGTGTCGGACGTGCCCAAGTCCGCCCGTGAGTTCGCGTTTAAGCTGGACTGTATCAACAGCGCCCCTCGGCGGGCTAAGTGGTCCTTGCGGAAGTGGGACATGTTTAGGAGATCGGATGGGTGCTGTCTTCCCTCAGTGGTTCATGCAGTTTGTTTACTTGTTTTGTCTAGGTCCCCCAGTAGTGCCCTTCTCTCCCCTTTTTTGGGAGAGGCTTCAAACCTACTAAAATCGTCTACAGAAGAAAAGTGGGTACCCTTGTTCTAACCTCTCTACTGGAGGACCTCGGAGGTTAGCCTCATCATCAAAGAATCTTTTGAGGCCTATGGAGTTGGTCGGGTGATGTGGAAGTGTTGGAGGACCTCGTTGTCGAGCCTCCGTTTTTCCCCCTTCGGCTCAGGATGACCACGAGAAGGACATCTCCATGAGCTTTTGCGCGGAGTCCGAGGCGGAGTACCAGCGCCTCAGCGCCGAAAAACGGACTCATTTCGGACTTGCTAAACGACCGAGAGGCCAAGGGAGCTACTCGGCGGAGCCCGATTCCTCCTGCCTTGCAAGCAAGCCAACTCAGCCACAAAACCGTGGTAAATAGCACGGTAGGGGGTTTGTCTGTTCCCCTTGCAATATTTAGGGCATCGATTGTGGGAACCCAACACTAAGAAGCGCTCTTGGTTGATTTTGATTGGGGGGGCGCAGCCCATTTCAGAAGCATCCCTGAGTGCAGCAGGTTGATGGTTACTTTTGCCATGCAGATTCATGTACTGTGATTGTTAGCTAATGACTATTAAAGCTGGCTACTAGTGACTACTTTAAGCACCATCAAGCAGTATTTGGGGCATCCACTGTGCCTTACTTTTCTCTTACAGAGTTGGCACGGTTCAGAAGCTGGCGGGATGGTTGGGCGCAGCTGGCCTATGCCGCATATGCCCAACGGGTCCCGTTCACTTTGACGGGCCCGACCGGTGGTTTGGAGATGGAGGTGGGAAATCCCGGGAAAAAAAACCCGCTACAAATGCCAGGCGTTCAGATCTAACCACCAATCCAAAGCGCTAATTGTGGGCCTGGGTTTAGAGGCTTTGTCTGAAACCGCACAAAGCTAACACGTGCTGTGTGACGAACTGTGCTGGGGATCGCAGCTTGTCTAACACTTCTGCAGAGAGTCTAAGCTTGCAACAGTAGAATGACAAGCCAGTACCAGGATCATTTGATGCTCAGCTTTTGGACGACCCCGATAAAGCATAGCATTTGGTCGTTGTCGAGCTGGCAGGATCCTGGCATTGTTGGCTTGGGGGCTGGTTTGGAGTCATTTACGCCAAAGCAGGCAGCAGTGCGAGCCCACTTGGGTGGCTGGTAACCATTCGTCACCCGCAGAACGGGGTTATAACCTTTCTAAGCACCATGGGTTTGGTGGGTTTGGTTTGGTTGCTAGCCATGCCCCTGGGCGGGTCATGATCACGTGGGCAAACCCAGGTGGGTTTGGTTGGGGTGGGTTTGGTTTTGGTTGCTGGCCACTCACTCCGTTTCACGCGTGATTTTGGAGCTGCCGTCCCCCCCTTCCCCGGAACCGCTCTTTCCCCCTGACATTCCACTCGAATGCTAAGAGCCTTTTAGATCCCTTTAGTGTGTGGTAGTTTCCGAATTTAACCCACTAAAAGCTAGTCACTTTTAGCGGGGGATCAGAAAACGGGCAGCCCAGCCTTTTGGTTGCTGGCCACTTCGGTCCCGGCGTTTGGCCTTAGGAAGTGGCGGTCCCTGCTGTCGCAAGCCACCAACCTGGACGGGGCCATGCAGACCATCCGCCTGGGCGGCGCGGTGGCGGATGAGCTGAAACAGTTCAGGTGCCTTGTTTTTGTTTTGGGGGAGGGGAGGGGAGGGGAGGGGGGGGTTTGGGGGGTTGGGGGGATTTGGGGGTGTTGTTTCTTTCTCACAGCAGGGCGCCCTGCACTTTTGTTCGACCCTGTCCAATCACATTTGGATGACTGTTTTTTGTGTTTTTTCCCCAAAAGCTGAAAGCTAAGGGGTCTCAGCCTAGATAAGGTTTGGGGGTGGCTTGGGGGAGCTCTGGAGTCAGGTTCGAGCAAGGTTCCGGAGGTCCGGGGTAGTCTGGTGCAGGCCAGGTGTAAGGTGCAAGGAAGGTTCCGGAGGTTCCGGGTTGGCCTGGTGCAGGCCAGGTGTAAGGTTCGAGGCAGGTTCCGGAGATTCCGGGGTGGTCTGGCGCAGGCCAGGTGTAAGGTTCAAGGAAGGTTCCGAAGGTTGTGGAGGTTGCGGGGTGGTCTGGTGCAGGCCAGGTGTAAGGTTCAAGGAAGGTTCCGGAGGTTTTGGGGTGGTCTGGTGCAGGCCAGGTGTAAGGTTCAAGGAAGGTTCCGGAGGTTCCGGGTTGGGCCAGGTATGAAGGTTCCGGAGGTTCAAAGAAGGTTCTGGAGGTTGCGGGGTGGTCGTGCAGGCCAGGTGGTGTAAGGTTCAAGGAAGGTTCCGGAGGTTTTGGGGTGGTTTGGTGCCAGGTGTAAGGCTCAAGGAAGGTTCCGGAGGTTCCGGTGGTGCAGGCCAGGAAAGGTTCAGGCCAGGTATGGTTCAAGGAAGGTTGTGGAGGTTGCGGGGTGGTCTGGTGCAGGCCAGGTGTATGGTTCAAGGAGTTCCGGATTTGGTGCAGGCCAGGAACCGGAGCTTCCGGGTTGGCCTGGTGCAGGCCAGGTCTAGTTCAAGGAAGGTTGTGGAGGTTCAAGGAAGGTTCGAGAAATTTTGGGGTGGTCTGAAGTATTTGTAAGGCTCACGATATGGTTCAAGGAAGGTTGCAGGTTGCGGGGTGGTCTGGTGCAGGTTCAAAGAAGGTTCCAGAGGTTTGGCATGTAAGGTTCAAGGAAGGTTCCGGAGGTTCCGGTATGGTTCAAGGAAGGTTGCAGGTGCGGAGGTTTTGGGGTGGTCTGGCGCAGGTGGAAGGTTCAAGGAAGGTTCCTGACCAGGCAAGGTTGTGGAGGTCGCGGAATGGTCTGGTGCCGGCCAGGTGTAAGGTTGAAGGAAGGTTCCGGCCAGGTGTAAGGTTCAAGGAATGAAGGTTCTGCAGATTTTAGGGTGGTCTGGTGCAGGCCAGGTGTAAGGTTCAAGGAAGGTTCCGGTCTGGTGCAGGCCAGGTGTAAAAGGTTGCGGAGGTTCCGGTTGGCCTGGTGCAGGTGAGGTGCAAAGTTCAAGGAAGGTTTCGGAGGTTTTGGGGTGGTCTGGCGCAGGCCAGGTTCAAGGAAGGTTCCGGAGGTTTTGGGGTGGTCTGGCGCAGGCCAGCTGTAAGGTTCAAGGAAGGTTCCGGAGGTTCCGGACGTTTTGGGGCGCAGGTGTAAGGTTTGAGAGGTTCGGGGTGGTCTGGCGCAGGCCAGATAAAAGGGGTTCCGGAGGTTCCGGGTGGTCTGGTGCAGGCCAGGTGTAAGGTTCAAGGAAGGTTCCGGAGGTTTTGGGGTGGTCTGGTGAGGCTCAAGGCAGGCCAGGTGAGGAAGGTTCCGCAGGCCAGGTGTATGGGGTGGTCTGGCGCAGGCCAGCTGTAAGGTTCAAGGAAGGTTCCGGAGGCTGGTTCAAGGAAGGTTCCGGACGTTTTGGGGCGCAGGTGTAAGGTTTGGGGTGGTCTGGCGCAGGCCAGATAAAAGGGGTTCCGGAGGTTTTGGGGTGCAAGGAAGGTTCCGGAAGTTTTGGGGTGGTCTGGTGCAGGCCAGGTGTAAAGGAGGTTCCGGGTTGGCCTGGTGCAGGCCAGGTATGGCTCAAGGAAGGTTAGGTTCAAGGAAGGTTCCGGAGGTTTTGGGGTGGTCTGGTGCAGGCAGGGTGGAGCTGTTGGGGATATCACCTGAGCTTATTTTAGGGGCCGAAAGGGTGGTTCAGCTAGTTGCCACCCATTTGTTCCAAATTCTTTTTGACAAAGCCGGAACCTGCCCCAAGCCCCACTGGTTGTCCCGATTCTTTCCAACCAAAAGCTGCTGGATCCATCCGCTCAATCCTGGGGATCGGCCCAAGCGGTTCGAGTTCGCAGGCTGGCGGTGAAGAATCGCCGGATGAAGGTGGGCGAAGACACCAAGGCGGGGAACGGTCGACTCGGTCGACGGCCCATGGAGTGCCGCAGGCCCGCAGGCATCCAAATGCAGAGATAAAGCACATGTTTGTGCGAACATATCTTCGCCCCGAACCCAACGGCCTCTTAAGAGGGCATTCAAATTGAGAGCCACTGGTGGTAGATGCATTGGGAGTGAGCTCCAATACCCACCTTCGGATGAACATGGAAGACCAAAAACCCAGTGGTCAGTTGTTCAATGGCACCCTGAAAGCCCCTATTTGTTTGGTGGCTTCACCAAAGAAGGTCAACCCAAGACATGCTTCGGTCTGCACAAGCAAGCCTTATCAGGGCCAGGATCACCTGAAATTCCATCGACCCAGTTTCGGTTTCTGAAGCGCGTGCCGTTCAACCAAAGCCCAACTTTCAGCAGGCTTTTGCCTGGGCGTGGGATAACTCGATGGCAGTCGATGGCAGGTATTGCTCAGGCAGTGCCTGAGGTCAGCATTGGCCATGTTAGTGAGTTCTACCGAAGTTCTACCTGACTACCTGCTTCCAGGATCATAGCGATGCACTTTGCCAGGTGGAGCCACAAAGCCAGTACCTTAGGAGCCCATGACTCTAAATATGAGGAGCTGGACCCCCCAAATGAGCCATAATCAAAACCCGGGTAGATGAAGGTTAGTTAGGGACAATCCCAGCCATAAAAGAAGCGGTGCGGAAACACGCCTTCTTAATTTTTTGAAGCATGGTTCTGGGATTACAATTTTAATACTGGGTGATTGATTCTTACTATGATGTCTTGGTCCTCTTCGATGGGAGCCGTCACTAGGACCAGTTCGCGCCGATCTTCAAGGCAAAGCTTTGGAAGGTCAAAGCCGAAGGCGCGCCAGCCGTGCCAGCCGCGCGCTGGAGCTGTTGTGTTGGGAGGTGTGACAGTGGATAGCAGAGTTGTCGAGGTGTTTCGGCTCAGTCCCTTTACTGCAGACTAGGTCCCCCAGTGGTGCCTTTTGGCCCCTTTTTTTGGGGACGGTTCCCCTACTAAAATAGACTTCAGAACAAGGGTACCCTTATTATTCTAACCTGTCTACTGGAGGACCTAGTCAAGGTGTTTCGCTTTAGTCCCCTTTTCTTGCAGAGTATAAGACCCACGCGACAAGCTATGTTTGGGCATGCTTTCCACTCTGATCCCAGGGATCCGAATGGACAGCTCAAACGAAATCCAAGAAGGTGAACGACGGAATGCTGACCACTGGACTGTGCATCTCTCCACCGAACCCAAACGACGGGACCGCAACAAAGGGACTCTTCCTATCTTCCCAGCATGTGGGTACTTGCACAAGTCGAACAAGTAGGGTCAGATCACTTTTTGGCCAGTTGTGTGTTTGTTTAAATTGAATATATACATTATACGTATAAAATATATACATTATACATATATATATATATGTAGATGGATTCCGCCGGTTTCGCAGCCATTTGCCAAGCTCAAAGCTGTGCCGTTTGCCTTGCCAAATCCGGACATGCCGTCGGTCCTGCGCGTGGTCTTCCTGGCGCTGGCCTCGGTTTGGCTCACCTCGGCCGTGCGCAGGGAGGTGAAGCACCACCAGGCGAGTCGAATCGGGAATGGGATCTAGGAGCTTCCTGGATCGCCAGTTGCGATCGTTTTGTTTCTTTTTCCATGCACTTTACCCCCAAAACCGATCGCAACAGTGACTGAAAAAAGCGATCGCAACTTGGCTATCTAGGTTGTCTTCCCAGCGAATCGTTTGGTTGCTTCGGTTTTTTGTGGCTTTTAAGTGCTTTTTTAGTTGGTGTGGTTGGGTTTCCATGTAATCCACAAGTTGAAAACTTAGCAGGGGATCTGGTGCATGACGCCCATGTCCAAACGGAGATAGCTAAGATCCCATTGTTTGTAGGTTTTGAGTGCTTTGTCTATGAGTCTGGGCAACAGTGACCTCGGCGACAGGCGATTGGTGTCATTTTACTGCTCCTGCTGCAATCCTCACGAGGGTCGCTGCTTTGTGACAGTTCTGTCTGTCGTTAGTTGAAGAGGAGGTCGGGCATGGCTAAGCCCTGAGTGACGTTTTTCAAGTTTCCACTGAATTCGCGGAAACATTGGTTCAATCCTGGATCGCCAGTTGCTGTTTGCTTCCATGCACTTTACGGCAACAGTGACTGAACAAAGCAGCAACTTGGCCATTTGGAATGCGGGTTGAGTCTACCAACAGGAAGTTGTTGACACGCTCGTCGATGCGCACGCCAAAGAGGACAGACCACCCCGTCAACTGCCTCCATGTTAGGCAAGGTGCACCTTGGAGTCTGGGGTGCGCGAGCCAATTTGTTGAAATGCCTCCTGCCCTTTCAGGAAGTGAAGCCATTTCCGGAAGCACATTTGGATGAGTTTTGGCAATGTTTGACCCTCGAGCGCCACCAATAGTGACAGACTCCAACATCAGTTTGTCATTTTTCCAGCAACACTAGCCGCTCGCCCGCCGCTTGGAAGTTGTGCCCAGAGCGTGTGCTGTTATTGCCGCCACCAGTGCAGCCGACCAGTAACTCAAAATCACGGTTCCGCATTTTCAACTGGTGGTGGGATGCCTGAATTTTCACCCCCGCAGCCTTTGGAAGTTAGCAGTCACCAGGGTCGCTGGTTTTGACAGCCGTTTGTCATTGTGTCGTTCTCAAACCGCTTTTGGGTGGATCAGGGAATCATACGAACTCGGCCCATTTAGGGTCGAGTCTACCGACAGGACATTGTCGACACGCTCGCCGATACAGAGCACGCCAAAGAGGACAGAACTTCAATTGTCGTTGTGGGACAACCTACGTTGGATGAAAGCAGCTGTCACGATTCCTCATGTTTGGTTTATATAGCCATCCTACTTTCCCAATTGTGCCATCTACTTTCACCCTGGTCGGTGCACCAAACTTTCGTTATATGCGCTTTGCAGGATAATGTGAATGCAGCCGCACTGGGGTAAAAGCTGATTTGTTGAATACAGAAGTTATGAACGCCATTTCCAGAGCCAGTTCTGCACAAATTGCAGCGAGCTCAGCTGGGGATCAAAGGAGAGCACTCTGCTTGCCATCGAGGGATTGGGTTCCTTATTTGCAGTTGGTCAACTCTAGAATCAACAGAGAACTCAACAAAGCGCAGGCCAGCTTTGTCACTGTCCTGGGCTGGCCATGAGATACAATTGGGGCATGGTTAGTGGTTTTCTGTCATACGACTAGATCTGGTTTTAGCGTATTTTCCAGATTTGTTTTTTTGGGGTACCCCAAACCCCCCAATTGTAGTCACTTAGCCCCATGAAGCAATCACCTTCCGCCAGGAGTCCACGCCCGAGTGGGGCTTCGGCGGCGGAAGCATCTCGTGCGGCAGTTCGAGTGACTGCAAGAGCATTGGCCCAACCTGCTTCTGCAGCAGCCGGAAGTGCCACTGCTAGATCCCGGACGCGTCGCCGCGTCGCCAGGTTTGCGATTCGATTGTGACCAACTCCAGAAGCTTGAGATACCTTGGTCCCCAAGGCAGTTTCCGTTAAGATCTTCTAGCGATCCGTTGGTCACCAGCCACACGAGCTGTCAGCCACACAAGCTGAATTGGCTGTGGCTCCAAGTCAGCTCGAGATTGTGCCTGGCAAAAGGACACGCCGCGGCCGGGTTCTTGGGCTGCAGCTGACCCTATTACGGGGTTCTTTGGTTTTGAACATTTTGAGGGTTTCTCAAAACTACTTCTGGGGGTGGTTTCTCTGTAAACTTTAGAGCCTCCGGCTCAGTCCGCCGACATTGTCCTCTCCCTTTTCTCCTTCTTCCTCTCTTCCTTGTCTCCCTTGTGTGTTCTGTCGTCCTCTCTCCCTCCCTCTGCTCCCATCCTCCCCATCCCCCCAAGCCTCTCTCTCCCCACTCTCCCTCTCTCGTATGTATGCATGCATGTACATATGTATGTATGTATGTATGTATGTATGTAATGTATGTATGTATGTATGTATGTATGTATGTAATGTAATGTAATGTATGTATGTAATGTATGTATGTAATGTAATGTAATGTATGTATGTATGTATGTAATGTATGTATGTAATGTAATGTATGTATGTATGTATGTATGTATGTATGTATGTATGTATGTATGTATGTATGTATGTATGTATGTATGTATGTATGTATGTATGTATGTATGTATGTATATGTATGTATGTATGTATGTATGTATGTATGTATGTGTATGTATGTATGTATGTATGTATGTATGTATGTATGTATGTATGTATGTATGTATGTATGTATGTATGTATATGTATGTATGTATGTATGTATGTATGTATGTATGTATGTATGTATGTATGTATGTATGTATGTATGTATGTATGTATGTATGTATGTATGTATGTATGTATGTATGTATGTATGTATGTATGTATGTATGTATGTATGTATGTATGTATGTATGTATGTATGTATGTATGTATGTATGTATGTATGTATGTATGTATGTATGTATGTATGTATGTATGTATGTATGTATGTATGTATGTATGTATGTATGTATGTATGTATGTATGTATGTATGTATGTATGTATGTATGTATGTATGTATGTATGTATGTATGTATGTATGTATGTATGTATGTATGTATGTATGTATGTATGTATGTATGTATGTATGTATGTATGTATGTATGTATGTATGTATGTATGTATGTATGTATGTATGTATGTATGTATGTATGTATGTATGTATGTATGTATGTATGTATGTATGTGTATGTATGTATGTGTATGTATGTATGTATGTATGTATGTATGTATGTATGTATGTATGTATGTATGTATGTATGTATGTATGTATGTATGTATGTATGTATGTATGTATGTGTATGTATGTATGTATGTATGTATGTATGTATGTATGTATGTATGTATGTATGTATGTATGTATGTATGTATGTATGTATGTATGTATGTATGTATGTATGTAATGTATGTATGTATGTATGTATGTATGTATGTATGTATGTATGTATGTATGTATGTATGTATGTATGTATGTATGTATGTATGTAATGTGTGTATGTATGTATGTATGTATGTATGTATATGTAATGTAATGTAATGTAATGTAATGTATGTATGTATGTATGTATGTATGTATGTAATGTGTATGTATGTATGTATGTATGTATGTAATGTATGTATGTAATGTATGTATGTATGTATGTAATGTATGTATGTATGTATGTATGTATGTATGTATGTATGTATGTATGTATGTATGTATGTATGTGTATGTATGTATGTATGTATGTATATGTATGTATGTATGTATGTATGTATGTATGTATGTATGTATGTATGTATGTATGTATGTAATGTATGTATGTATGTATGTATGTATGTATGTATGTATGTATGTATGTATGTATGTATGTATGTATGTATGTATGTGTGTGTGTGTATGTATGTAATGTAATGTAATGTAATGTAATGTAATGTAATGTAATGTAATGTAATGTAATGTAATGTAATGTATGTATGTAATGTATGTATGTATGTATGTATGTATGTATGTATGTATGTATGTATGTATGTATGTATGTATGTATGTATGTATGTATGTATGTATGCAAGTAAGTAAGCAAGTAAGTAAGTAAGTATGTATGTATGTATGCATATGTATGTATGTATGTGTGTACGTATGTATGTAATGTATGTATGTATGTATGTAATGTATGTATGTATGTATGTACGTATGTTGTATGCATATGTGTATGTATGTATGTATGTATGTATGTATGTATGTATGTATGTATGTATGTATGTATGTATGTATGTATGTGTGTGTGTGTATGTATGTATGTATGTATGTATGTATGTATGTATGTATGTGTATGTATGTATGTATGTATGTATGTACGTATGTAATGTATGTATGTATGTATGTATGTATGTATGTATGTATGTATGTATGTATGTATGTATGTATGTATGTATGTATGTATGTATGTATGTATGTATGTATGTATGTATGTATGTATGTATGTATGTATGTATGTATGTATGTATGTATGTATGTATGTATGTAATGTATGTATGTATGTATGTATGTATGTATGTATGTATGTATGTATGTATGTATGTATGTATGTATGTATGTATACGTATGTATGTATGTATGTATGTATGTATGTATGTATGTATGTAATGTAATGTAATGTAATGTAATGTAATGTAATGTAATGTAATGTAATGTAATGTAATGTAATGTAATGTAATGTAATGCGTAATGTAATGTAATGTAATGTAATGTAATGTAATGTAATGTAATGTAATGTAATGTATGTATGTAATGTAATGTAATGTAATGTAATGTAATGTAAAATGTAATGTAATGTAATGTATGTATGTATGTATGTATGTAATGTATGTATGTATGTATGTATGTATGTATGTATGTATGTATGTATGTGGGTATGTATGTATGTATGTATGTATGTATGTATGTATGTATGTATGTATGTATGTATGTATGTATGTATGTATGTATGTATGTATGTATGTATGTATGTATGTATGTATGTATGTATGTATGTAATGTATGTAATGTATGTAGGTATGCATGTATGTATGTATGTATGTATGTATGTATGTATGTATGTATGTATGTATGTATGTATGTATGTATGTATGTATGTATGTATGTGTATGTATGTATGTATGTATGTATGTATGTATGTATGTATGTTGCATGCATGCATGCATGCATGCATGCATGCATGCATGCATGCATGTATGTATGTATGTATGTATGTATGTATGTATGTATGTATGTATGTATGTATGTATGTATGTATGTATGTATGTATGTATGTATGTATGTATGTATGTAATGTATGTATGTATGTATGTATGCATGTAATGTATGTATGTATGTATGTATGTATGTATGTATGTATGTATGTATGTATGTATGTATGTATGTATGTATGTATGTAGGTAGGTAGGTATGTATGTATGTATGTATGTATCCTTGCACTTCCCCTTTGCTCCCCAGTATTTCCCGCAAAAAAAACGTGTTTTTTTCAGCGTTTTCGCAAAGAGGATGTCCAAAAACACAGAGTTTTGCCAGATTTTCGGCAAAAGGATGCAGGAAGCCCAAGCCAGCAAAAAAGCCGGCAGGGGAATCGAGCCTGGGACCCCTGTTTTGCGACACCGGCTCCCCGAAGACTACGTTTAGTGGAACGTCATCAAATTGCCGCGCGGTACGTGGGGGACCCCCCCCCCCCCAAAAAAAACCAACGTAATAGACGTCGGGCGGGGGGGTTAGGGGGGGGGTTATCCTCTATCCTCTAGTAAGTATCCGACACGCCGAGCAATGTCGGCGGATTATCATGTGGAGGGTTTCAGCTTGGTTGTAAGCAATTATTCGTGGGATCCATCTTTCGAAAAGATTGCCTAGGTAGTGATTTGTGCGGATTGAAGAGCAAGGCCACGGTCTTTCTAAACCGCCAGGCAACCGCAAGAAGGAGGAGGATTGGTTCGAGCGCGAGATGTGGATTGCAAAGAACGGCAGCCTGGCGCAGAAATGGAAAATGGGGAGCAGAAGGATATGGGAATGTGTCAACATAGGGGAACCCTCCAGATGTTTGGGTTCCTTTGCTTTCACTTTCACAAAAAGTAGCCTCAAGCAAAGACGCACTCATGGGAGCTTCCATAGAACCTCAGAGCATAATTCTTTTACGGAGATTTGGAGGAGCCGGCTCGCTTAGGGAAGGATTGTGTCATTCGCCAGCAAGGTGACCTCAAGCCTTTCAAGTTTCGATTTGAAACCTTTGAACAAACTTTAGAGCCTCCGGCTCAGCCCGCCGACATTGTCCTCTCCCTTTTCTCCTTCTTCCTCTCTTCCTTGTCTCCCTTGTGTGTTCTGTCGTCCTCTCTCCCTCCCTCTGCTCCCATCCTCCCCATCCCCCCAAGCCTCTCTCTCCCCAATCTCCCTCTCTCGGATGTATGCATGCATGTACATAAGTATGTATGTATGTATGTATGTATGCATGTATGTATGTATGTA
>CAUJNA010003790.1:0-75000 GCA_963377175.1 Effrenium voratum
CATTCATACATACATACATACATACATTACAGACATACATACATACATACATGCGTACATACATACATACATACATTACATACATACATACATACATACATACATACATACATACATACATTACATTACATACATACATACATACATACATACATACATACATACATACATACATACATACATACATACATACATACATTACATACATACATACATACATACATACATACATAACTTACATACATACATACATACATACATACATACATACATACATACATACATACATACATACATTACATACAAACATACATACATACATACATGCATACATACATACATACATACATTACATAGATACATATTACATACATACATACATACATTAGATTACATTACATTACATTACATTACATTAGATTAGATTACATTACATTACATTACATACACACACACACACACACATACATACATACATACATACATACATACATACATACATACATACATACATACATACATTCATTACATACATACATACATACATACATACATACATACATACATACATACATACATACATTACATACATACATACATACATACATACATACATTACATACATACATACATAATACATACATACATACATACATACATACATACATACATACATACATACATACATACATACATACATACATACATTACATTACATTACATTACATTACATACATACATACATACATACATACATACATACATACATACATACATACATACATACATACATACATACATACATACATACATACATTACATACATAACATTACATACATACATAACATTACATACATACATACATACATACATACATACATACATACATACATACATACATACATACATACATACATACATTACATACATACATACATACATACATACATACATACATACATACATACATACATACATACATTACATACATACATACATACATACATTACATTCATACATACATACATACATACATACATACATACATACATACATACATTACATACATACATACATACATACATACATACATACATACATACATACATACATTACATTAATTACATACATACATACATACATACATACATTACATTACATTACATTACATTACATTACATTACATTACATTACATTACATTACATTACATTACATTACATTACATTACATTACATTACATTATATTACATTACATTACATACATACATACATACATACATTACATACATACATACATACATACATACATACATTACATTACATACATACATACATTACATACATACATACATACATTACATTCCATACATACATACATACATACATACATACATACATACATACATACATACATACATACATACATACATACATACATACATACATATGTACATGCATGCATACATACGAGAGAGGGAGAGTGGGGAGAGAGAGGCTTGGGGGGATGGGGAGGATGGGAGCAGAGGGAGGGAGAGAGGACGACAGAACACACAAGGGAGACAGAGAGAAAAGGGAGAGGACAATGTCGGCGGACTGAGCCGGAGGCTCTAAAGTTAGGCTTCGTGAGGTATGAGCAATCTGTGGCATGCGACGAATCCATCGGGGCCTTTGCAACCGTTGCATTTCACCGATGGAACTGCCTTTGTTTCTCCTGGCTTGGCAAGCTAGGCCTGCACAAAGGCAGCCAAGGTCGGAATCACATAGACCGTTGGTGTAGTACCAACGAGCTTGGCCGCCAGCACCATACGAGAGAGGGAGAGTGGGGAGAGAGAGGCTTGGGGGGATGGGGAGGATGGGAGCAGAGGGAGGGAGAGAGGACGACAGAACACACAAGGGAGACAGAGAGAAAAGGGAGAGGACAATGTCGGCGGACTGAGCCGGAGGCTCTAAAGTTAGGCTTCGTGAGGTATGAGCAATCTGTGGCATGCGACGAATCCATCGGGGCCTTTGCAACCGTTGCATTTCACCGATGGAACTGCCTTTGTTTCTCCTGGCTTGGCAAGCTAGGCCTGCACAAAGGCAGCCAAGGTCGGAATCACATAGACCGTTGGTGTAGTACCAACGAGCTTGGCCGCCAGCACCATCGCCATCGCCATCTCCTGGCCCCTGGTGCAGGAATGCTGGGCGGAGATGTTGTTGGACGCATTGCGGGACCGTCGTCGTCTTTCCAGGAGAGTCTGCGCAACCGGGTTGAGCCTGACTGTGCTGCTCAAGCGCTGTTCTGTGTCGCATTGATCTGTTGGTAGGTGTTGTCCTTCTTAATGGTGGATCGAGATGTACACTCGTCTGGTTGAAGTGGCATAGGGATGACTGCCTTGCACTTGTCCGCCCTCCTGATGAAATCTCTGGCCACTCGTGAATTTGCTACTGCGAATCGTCATTGTTCCCGTTGTCATCAGGAGTTGGCTTTACCTCGGCAGGGGAATATCCAGGATCGGCACCCTCATGGCGCGCGATTCTGCGCAAAAGCCGGCTACTTTGTCTTGGGCCAACTGCAGCCAATAGAGTAAGGCTGCGCCAGTGAGACACTCATGCATTGAAGGTTATTACGGTTCACTTGGGTAAACGAGACATCATGCAAAATACAAACAGTAAGTAACGCGACAACAGAGAGAACAGGACATGTTGGTTGAGCCAAAGCAACCCTGAAAACAACGGCTCACGCCTTTCTTCGCATTGGTCAACATTGAATCGATGCTTTGTGGCCGGAAGGGGCGAACCCAACGGGCACTTTGCCCCCACTGAAAGCTGGGGTTCTGCTGCGTCGCAGCTATGACGACTGAATGCTGGCCGGAGAGGGGGTCCTCGCCGCAGGAAGCCTGTTTCAATTTGTTCCCTCTTCTGACTAGACCCAAACGAAAAAAGAACTCGCCCAGACACGGTCAGTCTTTCCTCTTGGTATCCCTTTGAAGCAAGCCCAGGAGAGTACCCTCAACCTTAGTCTGACCCACCCACAACTTGAAAGCCTTGCTCCCCCTAAACAGGCTTTGATTGGCCATAAGTTGAGGTGTTGGTTTCTAGAAGCTCCCAAAGCTATTCTTCAAGAAAGGTCCTGCCTCTGCTTTCACTGCGAAACAAATCTTCGAACTATCACAAAGTGAAAACCATCCCCTCCTCAAGAGATGTCCAACACAAAGCCATCGATTGGAACAACTTTCAGCTATGCCGTTTAAAGCAAACGTGCTGGTAAAGTGCTGCCAACGCAACTCTGCCGGGTGTTGCGTGGAAGGTCTGGAAAAACAAACCACTAGCACCCAGTCTGGATCCTTGTACTGCACCTCAAAGTCCAGCACGCGCGGCGGGAAGAGTGTCATCTGAGCTCAGTTGAGTGGCCGAAATCCCGTGGCGCTCAGTGAAACCACAAATCTGAACCATAACGCAGACAACACAGCTCATACCCGGAAAGGAAAATACCGGCCCCACAAGCTCATCAGCAAAGTTCACTTGTCACAAAGAAGTTCACAGCTATCACAACAGAATGCATCACACCCAGCCCAAAAAACATTGACAACGCTCGCACCTGGCAAGAAGTGCAACAAATAGTCAACAACATAAAGTTATAAGCACACAAACACACCAATCGACCAGAACAACACAACACACTCAAACAAAGAGATCTCACCCTAAACCCAAGACGCATTGCGCGCGTACCTCAAAAAGATCTGCGCGTGGGACACTTCGGGCTGCCAGGTGTCCAGTTGCAGCATGGCTGTGGGCAGCTTGCCGCACAAGCCCAACCTGGGCCGACGAATGGAGGAAGCTCTTCAGTTGCATTTAGCAGCCCTCAAGAAGGTGGTTGGTTAGATACCACCACATGGACCCTCTCCAGCAGCGAACTTTCCACCCTCGCACAAAGAATCACCGCCAGACACTCCTCGATGTCCTTTGGTTAGTTTGAGCCTCCAGGAGGAAACCATTGCAACTTTTCAAGGGGAACCCAAGCATTTTTCCACGGCATAATTTTTCAAAGTTGGTAGACTTCTGCGGCGCCCGCAATGCCTTCCAAAAAGGCCACTTTGGGCACACAGAAAGTTCGAGTTGTTGAGCCGCAGGTTTGCTAAGCAAACGCCCTGCTTGCCATGGACAATCAACAGCTACACAACTGAAACTCGGCAAGTTCGAGGTGCGTTTTTGCGCACGCCCTAAAAAGACCGAAAAGTACTAGGCGCTGCCCGTGACCTCAAACATGCGGAAAACGTAGCAAAAACGCGCGGTTGGCACTGCTGGGTAGCCACCAATGTGCTCGAGTTGCATCTGCGTCGCGGAGTGTTTGGAAACAACTTTCAAGCCAAGAAGCATATCCCAGGGCCCTAAAAGCCTTAAACCCAGGCCAAAAATCCGGAAGACCCTAAAGCCTGGCCATTTCAGCAACCCTCTCAAAGTGTCCATATATGGGCCGTGCAGGGAAAGGTCACAATTCCGACTGTGCAAAAAAGTCCACAAGGCTCCAAAGCACAGTGGCAAGGATGCAAACCAGGGCAGTTCTTACGCCAACCAACCAACCTTGGCAATGAACAGGGACATCCACTACTCGGCATAGACGTGTGCGACATGTGAGTTATTGCGGTCCCTTCGACACCTCTCATTTCCAGCGCCTTGAGGGTGGGGGGACTTTTAGCAAAACCGAATTGCTAAATCCAAGGTCGGTTTACTGGCATCGCCGGGTTTCGCGGAAGAAGCGGAGTTTCAAGCGGCTCAGTTGCTCTCGGCGGCAAGCGCCTGGGCTTTTCTTTTTGTTTGCATTCCACGGAAAGGCTGTGATCATGTTGGTTGGTCTTTGCCATTGATGTGGATGGGAGGGAAGCAGTGTGGCTTTTCGCACACCTGTCCAGGAGTGTGGCATCTTTTCGGAACGAGTTGTCCACGCTGCAGGCGCCGAAGAGTCTAAGAGTTGTTCCTCATTGTGATTCCAGCATGTTTGTTGTAACTTGTTCTTGAATTCCTTAAGCTGAAACTATGCCTTCATGGCCTTCATGGTTTCTGGTATCCCATATTTTGTTTTTCAACCACAGCCTTTGCAGTGGGCGTACGTTTGGCGTAGGATTCATTCTTGCGCCTGATGTCTTTGCTGTCTTGTCATGCTTGCTTCTTGCAGTGCCTGAATATATACCGATATATACAGCGCTTTGCGTGTTGCATTCCGCAAGATCTCGAACTTGGAAGTGAAAGACGTGAACTCGCTGCCTTCTAGGCGATGGTTGAAGACGCTGGTGTAAAGGTGTAGGAAGAAATTGTCACAGCCCCGAGCGCTGACGCAGGAAAGTGAGAAAACACTCAACTCCGATTCTCATTGTTCAAGAAGCTCCTGATAAGAGAGTGGGCCTCCTGGCACCCTTCTTTTCACCAGATCTTCATACCGGAGCTAACTAAATGGCGCTCAAAGCTAAGCCGTGATCTCTCGACCGGGTCTGACAGCGAAGGCCCGCAATTTCCCACATGACTATACTACACAGTAAAACACAGCTTCCACCACTCGCCTCAACCGCCCGACGCCCGCGCCTCCAGCTCCAGCCCTGCTGGGTGCAAGGCATGGGAGGGCCGTCAAGCAAGAAACGCGCATCCGGTGGCAGCAGGAGACCTGAGGAGGCCACCCACTTTCTTCTTTCCCCAAAGCGCCCTGCGTTTTTGAAGCTCGAATAGGGGTTTTCCAAAACATAAGCTGAGGCGGTGGCTGAAGGTTCACCATGTAAGCTTCAAGGGGCCAACTTCATTCGTGCTAGTTCCCACCTCAAACTCACATAGAACCATGTAAGGAAGTTCGCCAACCCACTTGGACGTGGACCATGTCGAGGCTGAATTCACGCCCTGGGTTGAGACATGGTAAGTTTTTGGTGTGATACGATTCACGCCCTGGGGCCACCCGCTTGGAAAACAAAATCAACGCCCGCTTGCTCCCACAAACGTATTGCCTTCTTCCAAAAAAATATCCTGTCTCAGCGGGTGTGTTCCATCATCCTGCTTGGGGGTCGCTATCTACTTCTCCCAAGTGTCGTGAGTCTTCAGAGCTTGGTGCACCTATGCCTATGACTGTTGCCCTCGACAGCTTGGTGGTTTGGCGGTGGCTGAAAACCACTAAGGAGGGGTGATGTGTGGACACGGATGGACATTATGCAGGGTTGCTGGACTCTCAACTGTCCAATTTGGCTTCAGGAGCAACTGGGCCATCAACCCGGGCCATCCGGAACACATTGGCGGCGCTGGTGATGTTGACCATAGGTTGTTCAAACATCAGCGGGGGCAGACGCAACACTACATCTGGTAGGTTATCCGTTCAAACTCAAAGCTGAATACCACTGTTCCCCAAGCCTAGGGTCCAAAGATGTTCTGCCACTACCATTTCATTAGGCGAATGTTCAGCCAGACCATGGGAAACCAAAAGCACAAACACAACGGATGAACAAACTAATATATCATTAACTCATACGAACAAGTCCAGAACAAAGCCAAACAAGGGAAACATGCGCTCCACACACACGCCAAAGAAAACAAGCACAAAAAGGTTTGAACCAAGCTGAGCGCAGCGGCCAAACTCGGGATCATCCAGAATCTCGTGGATGGACAGCATGAAATACTTCCCCAATTTCCGGGGGTTGTAGGACAATTGGATCTTCACCCGCTGCTTGCCGGACTTGCTCCTCGCACGAAAGGCCCAAAATGCAAAGCTGTCATCCAGAAGCAAGTCAAAACTGCGTGCATTGTCTATGCCTGTTCTGATATAAACATGTTTTCACTTCTTTATATGTGGCTGGATGGAGGTGCTATCCCCACAAAATCTAGGCGCTCGCGAGTTTTCAAGCTCCGGCAAGTGAATGTTGTTTTGCTTCAGGCAGTCTCTTTCAATATATATTTATGTATATTCCCCTTCTAAGCGTAAAAGTTGCCATGAAAAAACTGCCAGACGTACTTTCTGGTATTGTTTTGCTTCTCATGTGTCCGAACAGTTGACCTGTACTTGTTTGCTTCTACTGGGAAAAGAGAGAAGTAAAAAGGAGAACTTCTGGCCTCATGAAAAACATTCAAAAAAAGTAAACTCCAAAATTGCCAAAAGTAAAACTGTAAACTTCGGGAAGCTGTGCGTGATGTTTCCGAAATTGTCCCACAATCCCTGTCGCCAAACGCAATAGGCTGCGCCTGCCACACAATTCCTTCCGTCTCTATCTCCTTCTTTGTATTTCTTCTTTGTGTTTCTTGCTTACTTTCTCTCTTTGTTTGCACGACTCTAGCTATTTTCAACTTTTCGAGTAGCGTCTTATTAAGCTTCATTGAAGCCCAGGCTGTCCGCTTCCTCGTGCCAGTTTTCGTGAAACATGGAAGGGAAAAAAGCGAGCGAAAGAGGAAGAGAAAGAAAAAGAGGAAGAGAAGAAAAGACACGAGATGCTCAGAGAAGAGAAAGCAGAGAAGAGAAGAGATGCTCCAAGCAATTGATTTCCTATAGGCGCATGATTGGCTAGAAACTGCCGTCTTCCAGCTTTCTTGGAGCATACCTAGTAGAAAGCAAGGTCAATCGAGAGTCTACACTGCTTTTGCCACGCCAAGGCATTTTTTAAAGCACCCCCAGCAAACCAAAATAAACACGTAAAACTCCCCAAGCTAAGACAGTTTTAAGTCAAAGTAAATTCTCTCAACCAAGGACCCTGTGTGCAAGTGGCAAGGCACACCGGGCAAGCCACTCCGCAGACGTCACGTTGCGTAAGTTATTCTACGCTCGCCATTTTGTGCTTGTTCGAGTTACGCTGAGCAAGCCCCGCTGCGCAAATTTCAAATTGCTCTGCGTCTCTGCTCAAGTTACTTTGCGCAAGACACTCCGTGCAAGGCGCTTCACGAATGCCGCTCTACGCAAGACACTCCGCGCAAGTCACTCTTTCGCAAGTCACTTTGCGCGAGCTACTATGGGCAAGCCACCCGCCGCAAAGCAAGCCACTCTGCAGAAGCACCTCTACGACTGGAGACGTGCCAGCGGCTGACGGCGCTCGCCGCCCCTTTGTTTGATCAGCGGGTCATCATTTCAACATGGAAACGGCGAGCATTGCGCCTTCCGTACCACTTGTTGGAGACAACGCATTGGTCCCGAACACTGGTGGAACCCTCACCTATCAGGGCACGCGTCCGACACCGGTTCCCAGCTGGCTGCACAGAATCTACTCAGCAATTCGACCCAGGAAAAGCTCGTTCGCTGGCAAGAACACAGCTACAAGGTTGCTCGTTAATGGATGCAAGTACTGCGCCATGTGCCCTGTAACGTTCCAGAGTCTGGAAGGCACCAAAGTTATTGGCGCTGCGTCTGATTTGTCCGGAGCTTTTGACACGCTTGCGCTGGGAAGCGATGGAATTTTGTGGACGCTGGCTGAAAATCTGAAATTCCCTTCGGCTATTGCTGCAGTAATGAAAGACACGCGCAATAGCCTGAAGCGCTGATTCAAATTCAACGGGTTTCTGGGAAAGCCAGTCTCTCCTCATGGGCTGCGCGGCGCCTTGCTTTCTCTATGACAATGATGAATATTGCGGCCCTAACATGGTCCAAACCCAAGCACGTGGCGTCGACGCTTGGGCCAAAACTCTTTTGCCCTCAGAGCGTTTCTTCAGGGCGCAGACAAGGCGCGGCTTGGCGGGTATGCTGATGACTTTCATCTGGCAGGCTGCAACCACACTGCTACTGGGGTAAGACTCACGAGTCATGATCTAGCAGTCGCTAGCGGCGTTGCTGTAGACGTTTGGTCCTGACTTAAGTCTTACAAAGGCGAGCTTTTGTAGTACCTCACTTAGTAGTCTTGCCAAGCCTTAGGTGAACTTCAAAGTCCGTAGATGGCTTTGTCCAGTCGGCATGTTTTGTTGTGGACATAGTTCCCAAATTAGGTGGCCAAACGTAGGTGTCACGTTGTTTGACCTCGGTCTTGGCATGTATGTAGAAGTGCTGTGGAAACATCACCGAGTCTCGCAACCCAATTTGGTCATGACATCTGTAGTGCGATAGTGTTGCGGGCATTGGTGTAGAGGCCTAGGTTTTCGCAGCGCAACACCTTGCGACGATTCTGCTTCGTACAAATTCGCCGAGTAGTGTCGCGAATGACGGGTCGCAAGTGTTGCCAAGGGTTGCCAGTGACCTTGTTCAGTGGTGCGAGGTCGTACTTGAGGTCCGGTTGTAGCTGGCGCGTTGCGAGGTAGTTTTCTCCAGTTTCAGAAACTCTTCCAAGCCAAATGCATTTCTGCATTCAATGGTCTGCTTTTGGTAGTCCATTGTGTTGCGGTTGAAGGTGAAAGTAGTGTTTCTCGCCGAATTCGCAAATTGCGCATTCGTAGTTTCATAGTGTAGCCGTCGGAGTGGACGATGTAGCGACTGACTGCCCACGCTGCTTGTCATAGACAGTGCTTTGTTGACATTGTCATGCTGTAGTTGCTTTCAGCTTGCGCTTAACGACGCGTATCTGTCCAAGAAGTGTTTTGCGCAATCGTTCAATCATCGGACGCTGTTGCTTTGGGTAGCGCGTTTATCGTGTCCTCGTCGATGTCGCTTTGTGCACCCAATCGCAAAAGTCAGTACAATCTTGGGGCCAAGGCAGAATCTGCATGGGACGCCACGCATTCAGGAAGTCAAACAAGTCAGTGAACCGCGAACCCCAATGGGACGCAGCATGCGAAACATACCAAATTGCGAATGGAAACAAGCGTCTGGTACCGGCAATGCCCATGGGGACGCAACATGTAAAGCAAACAAGCGCAGGAAGCGTGTGTATGTTGTAACTGTTTCCAAGTTGAACGGACTCTGCTTTGAGACCTGAATGCCCTTTGCAGAATGCAACCGTGTGAAAGGGTAAAGGGTGTGGCAACAGGACACTCGGAGACAGTGCGCAGCTGGCTATTTGCCCTCCTCACTTCTTCCACACCGCACTTGGGCGGGGCACGAACAGCAAGTCTTGGGTAGCGCAAACTCCTGATTTGCAAAACAAGTTGAACGAGGTAGTGAGGGAGGTGGTGAACGAGGTGGTGAACGAGGCCCAAACTTGTCTTGGAATGGGCGTGGTTGCTTTGACGACAGCCAACGCTGAAAGAAAAAGAGGCAAGCGTAGCTGCGCAAGGAAAGCGCAGACCTATGCAGGCAGAGCTGCGCAAGCAGAGCTGCACAGGCAGAGCCAATATCAAATCCCATTGGGAAACGCACATCGAGCATTCAACGTTTCCCGGGCGACGCTTGGGATTTCAATCCAGGATCCAATGCGAAACACAACCTGGACGCAACATCGCTGGGACTTCCCGGAAATCGAAACCCACTGGAACACACACTTTGAAACACCAACGCATCGACTTCTGCGACAGGGTGTAGTATGCCTTGTGTCCTTATGCGCTCAAGAACGAATGCTTGTAGGCTGTTGACCATGCAGTCCATCATTGACGCCTTGTCCGGTGCCAGTTGCGTAGTGACATCAATTGCTGTTAGAACTGGTACGGTCTTCGAAACTTGTTGTCTACTTGATCACTGGGTTATAGTGCTTGTTGCTGCTTGTGCCAGCTGCGGTGTCAGGTAGGTGTGTTACGTAGAGTTCTGCTATTTGCTGCGGCGTTGGTTTTTGCGGTTGTCGTAGTCAACCTGCCCTGCGGTGTTCGTAGTGTTGTTTTTTGTTGTGCCTTTTTTGTGGATATTCGTAGTCTTTCTCGATGGTGAATCTTGTGGCACCTTTCCAGCGAAAGGGCCCGCGTGCGACTGTCCAGTTGTCTTTCCCTTGCGAAACTGCACCGAAGCTGTTGTCGTTACAGATTGTAGTCCTACAAGGCTCAAGTGTGTTGATGGGCGAATGTCCTGGTCCATCTGTAGGTGTGAAAAGCGTGTTTCGTACTGGTTGCGCGGTGACTTATCCAGTGTTCACCTTGTCTTTCCCAGTAGTCTCGGCAGTCTTCTTGAGTTGTTGGCGGTCGATGTGTTGTCGTCTGTGGTTGTGTAGCGTCGATGCCTGTTGAAGGTGCGAGCTTGGGTCTCCAGATCATTTGCTGAGTCCGTAGTTGAAGCTTTGGTCTTGTTGGCGCTGTCTTCGTTGTAGTTTGTGGCGAAGGGCTTTGTCGTGTTGGTGTAGTCTTGGATTTTAGCCAATGTGGGGTGCGACTCTTCTTCCAGCCATCACCTTCGAGTCTTCTTTGCCGCTCTTGTTTGCGTGTCTGGTGTTCTGTTGTAGTTGTTCCAGTCATCTTGTTGCGCTTGTGATATTGGGCAACTGCTGTTGTGTGAATTAAAGGGTGCTTTGCATGGTCGCTTGTGGACTCGGACGGCGTAGCGTTTTGATGGTGCGGTGTCGCGGGCTGAAACCCACTCCATATCCTCTAGCAAGTAGTAGGGTCTCAGTTGTCCTGCTACCCACGAGAAGTTAAACTTTGGACCCGGAGAAAAGCGATTTGCGTGTGTGTGTGTGACAAATGCTACGAAACGCCACGGCCGCATAGACCGTGTTCCATGTAGTTGGCGGCATATTCGCAGTCGGTTGTCGCTCCAGTGTATATAGTCATTCCAGTCCTCCTCCAGGTGGTCTCCATCATGCCCATGTCCATCTTCTCCCTCGTAGCACACAATCAGTTCCTCCTTGCCTGGTCTTGCTTGGGCAGTCGTAGTTCTTCTCCTTCTCCTGTGCGCCAGACCGTTTGCCACGTCTGCGGGGCCCACCGCTACGAGGATGATACTGGGGCATCACGTGAATCAACAAGCACAACATGCGTCGTACCAAGCTGTTGAGGATTTAGTGTAGGTCTCTTGCAAGGTCTAAGGCTTTTGTAGTCTGTGTTCTGAGTCTTCAATCTGTCTCGCAGCCACTTGTGCCAGTGGTAGCGCCTAGTCGCAGTCTCGGTCGACCAGTCCAAGGTACGCTTGTAGCTCGAAGAGCCTTTTTTCAAATTGTGTGTAGTCGCACTTAATAATGAATGGCGGTGGCATTTTGTTTGGGCGTCACTGTGACGGTGGAGCAGCTTCATGAGAAGCCCCTTCTAGTGTCAAGCCGCTTGTGGCGCCGGCAACCGTGCTTCCTGAGGAAGATCGTGGGCTCCAAGGCCTCTGAGACAAGACCCTCGCCCCTTTGGTTGGGCTCCACTGTCCAGCACGGATCTCAATCGCAGAATCTTTCGCAGGGCTTTCGAAACTCCTCCAAGCAAATTTGCCCGGATGACAAGTGTGATGCGCAGTGCTCGTTTGGTCAGCGCATCTTTGGGCGGGGCCAAACAAACTGGTTGATGAAGGCAGCTATCCTTGAACTCAGGTGACCAAGCGACCCATCAGCGTTTCGAGTGGCCCGGGGTGACGTTGCCCTTGCCAGACAGCGGTTGGGAACGGTTGGTCCGCGCTTGTCATGCATGACTGCATGGCAGCACGCGGCCAAAGACATGTACACAGCGACCCATGAACCTTTTCTCCCTTTTGCCAACAAGGCAACGCGGAAGCCCTGCAAGCGAGCACGCAGCTGGCAACCCTGCGATGAATTTTGCTTGAAAGCCGGGTTCGCATTGCAAGTCTCCCTAGCTGAGCAAGAACTGCTTTTTTCTGTGGGTAAGTACTTAGTCTACATAGGTAAGTACACATACAACTACCTTCATACATGTGCATCAGAGTAAGCCAGCTCAACAACATAAAAAGAAAAACTATGTCCAACATGTTACATGTCAAAAATATATCCGTGTGTATATGTCAGCGAAGTCCAACAAACACAAACTAAGCACGCGCCCCTTCAAGCAGAGGGTCGCGCGGCGAACGGCTCGAAGCAGCGAACGCCCATCAGTTTTTACTCTCAAAATAATTATTTAGTGAATATTAGCAAATGAAATAATAAATGGGAATATTGAATTAACACGGTTTTGCAAATGAAATTAGTGAATGGGGGAATAGTGAATGGACATACGCCGAGGTGACTAGGTCCAGGTGAGTTGTGCTAAGCAAAGCAAAGCGCAACAATGTGTATATGCTAAAGGGAAGCCCTCGAATCGATTGGCCCCAAGTCTGCCCAACGCAGCGCCCGCAATTTCCATAAGTGCCAATTCACTAATTTTCACTAATTCCATTCACTATTCCCGAAAGCATCGTGAAGGGTTGTTCCGCTGGGTTCACTTGAGTTGTTCTCATGAGAGTCATTACAAGGTGTCATTGCAAGGAATCATCATCATGAAAGTCATTGCAAGGAGTCAGTCATTGCAAGAAGTCATTGCAAGGAGTGCATTGCAAGGAGTCGTTGCAAGGAGTCATGAGAGTCATTGCAAGTTGCAAGGAGCCAAGTGCATGGAGTCAAGTGCAAGTTGCAAGTGCGCGGAGTTCAGTGCAAGTTGCAAGCGCAAGGAGTCAAGTGCAAGGAGTCAAGTGCAAGTTGCAAGCGCATGGAGTCAAGTGCAATTTGCAAGTGCAAGGAGTCAAGTGCAAGTTGTCAGGTGCAGTTGACTTGCGAGGAGTGAAAATCTCTTCTTAGGGCGGCGGGGTAGTGCCGACGACACTCTTCGAAAATCAACCCTCTGCGGGGATCGGCGTGGTCGAGGTGCAAAAACTCGAGTTTGTTTTTGCGATTTTGTTTTGGCCCGCGCGACCCTCTGCCGGGATCGGCGTGGTCGAGGTACAAAAACTCGAGGTGTTTTGCGATTTTGTTTTGGCCCGCGCGACCCTCTGCGGGGATCGGCGTGGTCGAGGTGCAACAACTCGGTTGTTTTTTGCAATTTTGTTTTGGCTCGCGCGACCCTCTGAGGTGCAAAATGTTGTTCGAGCTGGTCCTCAGGAGTTGTCTCGTGGTTCGCACGCCTGCTCCTGGGAACGGCGGGTCGCGGGTTCGATTCCCCCCTGGTCCGCGGGCGGGCTTCACAAGCTGCACGGAGCAACTTGCATAGAGCAACTTGCGCAGAGCAACTTGCACAGAGCAAGTTGCACAGACCAGTTTGCGCAGAGCAACTTGCGCAGAGCAACTTGCACACACCAGTTTGCGCAGAGCGCCTTGCCTAGAGCAACTTGCGCAGAGCAATTTATGCGGAGCAACTTGCACAGAGCAGTTTGCACAGAGCAGCTTGCACAGGACAACTTGCAGGGAGCAACTTGGCCGGAGTAATTTGCACAGAGCAACTTGCAGGGAGCCACTTGCAGGGACCAACTTGCACGGAGCAACTTGCGCGGAGCAACTTGCACAGAGCAACTTGCACAGAGCAACTTGCGCAGAGCAACTTGCGCAGACCAACTTGCACAGACCAGTTTGCGCAGAGCACCTTGCCCAGAGCAACTTGCGCAGAGTAACTTGCGCAGAGCAACTTGCGCATGTGCCAGGCCGGGGCTAATCAAGTTGGCCGCGCGTGTGCCAGGCCAGGAAAAAAGAACGCAGCGTTGGGCCGACCTCGCTTGCGATGTAAAACTTTCGGGCCAACCGTGGTCTAGTTTTGTTCACTAACTGCTTGCTCAAGATTGCAGTCTTTTCAAAAGGAAAAAGCAAAAATCACTAACCTGCAATAAACTTCACTAAATTTCATTAAATTTCACTAAAATGTTGCAAGCCCTATTTAGTGAAAATTTGTCACACTCAGTGAAGTTTAGTGAAATTAGCAAAGTTTCCGAAATTCAATGAAATTTGAGGAAAGAGACTCACTAAATTTCACTACATGTCACTAAATTTCGCAAGCCCAATTTAGTGAAAATTAATGAAATTTAGTGAAATTTTAGTGAAATTGTATGAATCTCTTTCGAAAAACCAATTGTCACAAAGGTTCACTAAATTTCATTAAATTTCACTAAATTTCACCAAATACACTGGTGCGCGTTTGTGCTTGCGCAAGTGAGCTCGTGCAAGTACGCCCGTGCAAGACCCCTGCAACTTTGCTCGCGCTAGCGCGCCTGTGCAAGTTTGCTCGCGCAAGTGCGCTGGTGAGAGTTGGCTGGCGGTTTTCCGGAGCCCTTCGCGGTGCTTTCGGGAACGAGCAGAACTGCCTTACGGGTTCCGCTGACAGCAACCCGAACAGCGGCACCAAGATCGAAAATGCGATTCCGCGCCATGGATGGTTGCCCCCAAGTCTGGCAAGCCCTGTTGGTCGCCTGTGCCACTTCACATCAATATAGATCAGCTCCGGGTGGTTTGTCGCCACGAACATATCCTTCAACCACGGCGTGCCGCAGTGCAAGGCTAGCTCGTGTGACTTCGCGGTGTAAACCTCGGCCCCGTGGACTGTATTTTGTCAACTTGTTTGGTCACTCAGCTTGAAAGAAACCGCCCCTTGCTTTGTTGCAGGAACCCAAAGGAGCCGTGCAAACAACACACCCGAACGCGTGGGGCTCCAGCGCTTCAGATGCTGAGCAACGGTGACTCCGGATTGGAGATCGAACGTGAACTCCAGCTTCTTGTTTGCAATCTTCTTGTTCGACACCAGCCTGCTGATGTCGATCACCAGCTTGCCCCCCTCTGTCTTGACCTAGCGACTGTTGCAGCGATTGCAAGAATCACGTTGTTGAGGGCCCAAACAATAAGAAATACAAAGGGGGCTTGCGCATCTAAAGACTGAAGACGTGTACCTTTAAATCGGTTCCTTGTTGACAGGATTTTGCCAGGGCCTGACCCAAAATACCCGAACCCTAAACAACAACCCCCCTGAAGGATCAAAGCCTCCGCGCGCCAATCAAACTCAAACCAAACCGCAACCCTCACAACCAAGGGTCCCCGAAAGCAAGCCCTACTGCGCTTCTTTTTTCAAACACCGCTCAAAGCGGCCCCAGTCACATTCTCCGCAAACATCATCTTAAGCGGAGACAGCGTTCTTTTCAGTGTGCCTCAAGAAACATCAGGTGGACTTTGGTCATTTTCTACCTTGACATTCTCGGCGAAAAAATACCAGGCGATTGTCTTCATGACCCAGACAAACAAGTCGCTCGCACAAGATGTTGTAGATCATCAGTCTAAAAGTACTCCGTCTGCAAGCTCTCTGAGCGGGGTGGAGAGTGAAAACTAAGAAAGGAGAGTGGAGGAGAGGACCGGAACGGAGCGACAGTGTGGAGTGGAGTTGCGTGGTGGAGCAGAGCGGCGTGGCATGGGGGAGAGGGCAGGGTGACGGCGCTCGTGTGCCCTGGATCTATTTCAGTTAGGATCCTGTTGATGTACACCTGATTACAATGGCTGTCTCTGGGAATAGATATGTAAATACTGTAAGCCCGCGAGCGCGCACGAATTCCCAATTGGATTTTTCTTCTGGCAGCTGAAAACGGAGGCTAGGCTTGCCCTTTGTGAAACGATCGATTTCCTCGCCGCATGTAAAATAGTTTTGTAGACGAGGGGGTTGGTATCGCAATAAGTCGATGAGGTCTCGGATTTCGCACTAGCCTGCGCATGCATGTCGTGCACTGTTCCACACCTACTTCCGCCCGTAATTCTCACTGACCTTGTCATAGTGCTTCTTCTGATCCCGTTGGTGCCAAGTGTTCTTCTTGCAGTGATGGCCCTTTGTCTTCTGAATGTTTCTCT
The DNA here is from genome assembly GCA_963377175.1 of Effrenium voratum. Classification (NCBI taxonomy): domain Eukaryota; class Dinophyceae; order Suessiales; family Symbiodiniaceae; genus Effrenium; species Effrenium voratum. Next base: position 16,499 of record CAUJNA010003790.1, read on the forward strand.
GCGTGGCTCCGGACCGCTTATGGATGTGTACCATCAGCGGCTGTTGCGAGTCAGCGTCGCACTCTCGGTCGGAGCTCTTGTTGCTCTTCGGTCTTTCCCCAGCCGAATACTCACGTAACCATACAGTCAGGAAAGGTTCGATCATAGTCTGAAGCTGTCGAGGCAACCAGTAAGTGGCAATGCCGTTGCACCATTCGACGTCATTTGATCATTCTCTTGGCGATACAGCTTCTGGTACTTGCTGTAGCTAGAGATCGCATGGATTGATGGATAGTATAGGAAATCTTGTTCTCGGATGGATGTGGAATACTCCAATTCTTGATATGGATGGTGATGATCTCCTTGTTCTTCCCGCGTGCCTTGATGGATGCGAGCAGTACTCAAATGGCAGGCTGCCTACTTTCCTCTAACTGCGCAACGGCCAGCCTCTCTCTCAAAAGCTTCGCCTCCTCCGTGTCCGTCAAGCTCCATCTGCCTGGCCCATCACCTTTTCCAGGAATCCGTTGCCGTACCACTTCGTGAGGCTGTCACTCACCATCTCCTTGCCTGGGACACAACGCAGAAAGTTCTGGGTCCCCTTCTCCATCAAGACTTCTCGCAACACCGCAGCGTCGATGCGGATCTTCCTGTCCGCCGTGCGGCGCTCGCTGTTGAGCAAGTCGGACCCCGTCTTGGCATCGATGACCAGGTAGTGCCTCCACGAACTTGCGTGCCATTTCCAGTTTGAAGGTGGGCTTCAGCAATTCCGCCGAAAGCCGCCGGCACCATGCTCAACTCCGCGCTCATCAAACAGCGCACCACCCGGCTGATCTTCACGCTCTTTGCCTCGATGACCGCCACAGCGCCCTCCCCTTCCAGCACGTCCGGATGTGCCAGCATTGAGGTCACACCGCTGTGCATGAGCTGCATCACTGGCAGAGATGCGGCGCGCCAACTGGTTTATAAGCTTAATGGCCGATCATCTATATGGACATGCGCGAACGATGCTGGGCTCCATGTTGGGACAAGTCAATTGGGCGGCACGGCAAGGGCGCTTGCCAGCAATTGGCAGGCTTGGGAGAAGGAAAGGCAAGTTTGATAAGCTACAACTTGCTGAACTTTGTCGCTACGCTGATGGGTCGGACGGTGCGCCATGAGGATGTGAGCAGCGCATTCTTGCAGAAAAAGCCTCTTCCAGCTGAGCGAGAGGTCTATGTCAAGTTGCCGCAGGGCTACCCCGAGTGTGTGAACGAGTTGATCAAGGAGAAGCTCGGTGCCGAACAGCACGGAGCTGCGGGCCTTTGGGCTTCGTGAGAGTCCACGGCTGTGGTACATGGAATACCGCAATACGTTGCAAGAGATCTCCTTGGAGCAGCTGTCCTTGGTGCCGGGGATGTTCAGATGCTTCAACAATGACGGCAAGTTGCGTGCCATGGTGTTGGCGCCATCGTCGAATAGGTCCCTGCTTCCAAATCCAGATGACCCATCTCGCCCACAATTCTGCCTTCTCCACTTGTCGAGCTCCTCTTGCGCATTTTGGAGCGCGTTGGTGGTGAACTCTCGTCCGCACTGATCTTTTCCAACAGGTGAGACTTCAGCTTTGTTCGCAGTCGCACCCATACCTTGCGTGCAACTTTTGATCCTGCTCCACGCAGACCGGAGCGGGTCCCGTCCAAGATGTGTCATCCTGGATCCTTGTCGCCAATCCCTTTCTCGACGGCGCCGTGCCTTCTCGAAGACCCTCGATCCGAGGCGGTCTCGACCTTGAGCCAATGAGAGGCCTCACCGCCAAAGCCCATACTCGTTCTGCCCGCCTCAAAGCCTTGTTCTGGAGCAACTCTTCGTTGGCCTTGAACTTCATCTTCCCCGAAGCGATCTGAGCCAACAAAGATGCTGCCAGAGGATTGCTCCGGCCGCGATTCTTGCTGGACACTGCGGCCCACGCCGTCTCCTCCGGCCTGATGCGGGATCACATCGTGCTGCGCCCCCCACACATCGTCAAGTAGATAAAGTCATTCCCCGCAGTTGAGGGGCCAAACGCATCGCACCACTTGACTTGTGGAGCCCTTGCCGTCCACTCCAACATGGGGTCAAACATGAGTTCGCCAACCTGGTAATCCGTGGTTTGTCGATGAAGTGGACCGCGGTGTAGCGCACCTCCTTGATGTTCCACACGTGGAAGCAATCCCCGGACAGCTTCTGGTTGAAGTTGCTCGGCTTCTAGTACGACACCTGGGGGACTTGACAGTGAAGACGCCTCGCTCCTTCCAACAAATCTAAGCCACCACCCAAGAGCCAAGCATGCTGGCCAATCTCTCATTGGACAAGTGGCCTAAAAGCCAAACACAGCTGAGCTAGACCACTGACCACCGCAGCAAAGCCCGCACCTCCTTCGAAGGTGATGAAATCATATCGCTCTCCATCTGCGCCCAGCTTCTGCGTCTGCTGTTTCAATGCCTTCTCCGGCGTGACGACCTGCGCCGCAAACCACCGTGACCCTTGCCAAGGTTCGTGAAAGCATCCCGGCTGACCCGGAGTATCCTCGTCCGCTCGTGATGCTCTGGACCACCCAGCTTGCCATCGCCGGTATCCACTCCACCGCCAACTCTGAACGCCTTTTTCGACAAACACGCCGTGGCCCGTAAGGCAACGCAGGATGAAGGTAGCTCTTGGCTAAGTTGCTTTTCTGCCGACAGGTCGCGCCTGCCACTGAGCCAAGCGTTGCGCAGCAACCTCTCTCTCTCTCTCTCTGCCTGTCACACGCGCAGCCGAGCTCCCTGACAAAAACATGTTTGGGGCCTAGCACAACCGTAGCGCACGCATGGCTCGGGAATTCACGACAGATACTGGGACGGGTAAGGCCCCTGCAGTGTAGCCAGCACACGGTCTTGACACAGCACAGCAGCAAGTCTTGTGTGTGGCTGTAGCGAACTCTGTGGTGGGGCAGTGGAGCGAGTGGAGTGTGGAGTACATGGGGCGCGCGCGGCGCTTGGCGATTAGATGGAAGCAGTGAGTGTGTGGAGCGGTAGCGGTGGAGTGCGGAGGGAGTGGGTTGGGTAGGGAGTAGTAGTGCGTGCAGTGAGTGCATGGAGCAGAGTGGAGTGTGCACTGTGGAGTATGGAGTATGGAGTGTGAAGTGTGCGAGCCAGTGAGTTGAGTGAGTGAGTGAGTGAGTGAGTGAGTGAGTGAGTGAGTGAGTGAGTGAGTGAGTGAGTGAGTGAGTGAGTGAGTGAGTGAGTGAGTGAGTGAGTGAGTGAGTGAGTGAGTGAGTGAGTGAGTGAGTGAGTGAGTGAGTGAGTGAGTGAGTGAGTGAGTGAGTGAGTGAGTGAGTGAGTGAGCGAGGGAGTGAGTGAGTGAGTGAGTGAGTGAGTGCGCCTGCACGGGTTCCCTGCCGTGAAAAGGCAAGGCTTTCTAACCAGCCACAGCCCAAAAATCAAATCCATCTAGGGGACGCATGAAGCAAAATCTACGGATTGGCAAGAAGAAGTGACGAGTCTGGGGTCGGGAGCCAAATCAATTAGAACTAGCTTCAAAATTCCATGGCATGCTCATTCTTGGGCCGCGCCTCTCGTTGGCACTCCCGCAACTCGTTGCAAGCGCTTGCCGCCAACTGTTTCCCGTCGTTCAGGTCGGGCACCTCACGAAGAGCCGGAATTACGAAACTGACCCACCTCTGCCCGACAAGGTTCTTTTTGATCTGAAGCTTGGGCGATGTTTACGTGAGTCATCAGCCGGAACCGCAAAAAATCGGGGAGAAACCTGCCGGAAACACAACAGGCGAAAACCCAACAGGAAAGCAACAGCAACGTCACTGGTTGCCGCAAAGGGCCATCCGACTGCGTTGGCGCACACTCCCTTCAACCGTGGCTCAACAGACAGAAGCTAGCGCCGGGCAAATCGCAAGCGCAAGCTGAGTGGAGAGGGTGGCGCCGAGAACCAGCTACTTTTTGCCCAATGTTACAAACATGAGATCACGTGCGCTTCCCATGAAGGTGGGCTACCCCTGGTTCAAAAATGCCTTTGCTTAAGCCAAGTCAGCAGTCCCTCTCAAAGGGGTCTACCAATTTGTCAAAACACGCTAAGCTCTTTTTGGCTAGGAGGGTGGGGTGAGGGGGCTGTTACTTGAACTGTACATGGTTGACCCTCACAGCAATGTAGGAATCCCTTGCGTCAAACTTCGTACTGCGTGGGAATGTCACAGCTTGGTATCTTTGCTTCTGCGTTTCGCAGTGGCTTCGCCCACATAGCAGCGAAGCAATAAAGAGACATCAGCCTCCGCGCCTTGTCATTCTGACTGAGCCCTATCTGCGCTACAAAGTGGCCCGGGTTGGCTTCCGAATCCCCGCACTGGTTTCCGATCGCAGAAGCAACTGATAATATTTGCCAACAGTCTACTTCGGCAAGATGCAAAAATGACGATGATGACATCTCAGAACCCGCATTGGCTGGGAGCCACTTGTGCAGTGGCTCAGCAGCCAGCCTTCAACCAGTCCACGATCACCCCGATTATTCCTCCGACGTTTCGAGATCGTTGCTAAGCGAGTCATGGGTGCATGGATATACATCAAGAAAGGCGTCAACGATCAGACATTTCTGAATGCACTAACAGCCGCGACTCGACGAGAAATTGACAATGCGACAGACGCAGCAACCGCAGCATGCGGTGAATACAACAATGTGCGCCGAGAAAAACAGCAGGACTAACTTCCCACTTGCCGACAAGTTGGTCCTTGATGTTCAGAGTGTCAGAGAAAGAGAGAGAGAGAGAGAGAGAGAGAGAGAGAGAGAGAGAGAGAGAGAGAGAGAGAGAGAGAGAGAGAGAGAAGAGAGAGAAGAGACAAGAGAGAGAGAGAGAGAGAGAGAGAGAGAGCAAGAGAGACAGCGTCGGAGGGAGAGGGAGACACGCGCACAGAGACAACTGTAGCCAAACAGAGAGACACATACACACGCAGCAGAGAGGCACAAACACACACAGAGAGACACAGAGAGACAGAGGGCGAGACAGAGAGAGGGAGAGAGACAGAAAAAGAGAGAGCGAAACACACACACACAAGGAGAGAGAGAGAGAGATGTCAAATATCATGTTGCACTACTTGTCACTTGTGCATGCATGATGTACACTACCCGACTGCAGGCCTTGAGTCTACCAGGAAAAGAGTGCATGCTGGCTAACTACACTTGTGTTTGTGACAACAGAAACAACACTTGCACTTGCAGTAAAGTACCAACGTATTTTAACGTGGTAGCGGAGCTGAGATCCTAAACATAGTGGAGCTCCAGTAACAGCAGTAAGTACTGCAACTGCACAGGCGACAACATGCCCAACTACTACGACATGTCAGGAGAACCAGCAGCAGCATCAGCACAACCAACTACAGGAGCAGACAACGGGCCCACAGCAGAGGAGACAATAGGAGCCACAACTACAGGAACAACACAGGAGCAGGAAGACGTCCAAAGGCTACACAAATACAAACTGCCACCACCGTTCTTCACTGGTGACTACTCACAGTACGAAGAGTGGCTGTTCAAACTACAAGCATACCTCGGACTCATCGACCGAGACTTCGACATGGTACTACAACTAGCACAAGCAGCTACAAGACAAATTGAAGATGCAGACATCAGAGCCCACATACGCGACCCTACACAGGCAGCAAAAGCAGTAGACCTCTCACGAGATCTACACTACATCCTCATCAACATCTGCCAAGGTGCAGCAGCTACAGTGGTCAGACAAAACCGCTACAATGCCAATGGATGTGAAACACTACGGCTTTTGCACAACAGGTTCAGCCTACCAGTAGGAACACGCAGTGTTGGCTACCTCACCAAACTACTGGAACCTACATTCAATGAAGCACAATTTGAAGAACAATTCCTACAGTGGGAGTATGACATCAACCGCTACGAGAAAGACAACGGCACAGCACTACCAGATGGAGTGAAGATTGCAATACTACTCAACAAGACCAAAGGAGCACTTCAACAACATCTCCAACTACGTGCTGGACAGATCACGAACTACAACGAGATCAGAGTTGTCATCCTGGACTACTACAAGACCATATCTGCATTCTCAAGAGCGAGCTCAGCGGTTGGCACAAGCTACAATGGTGGAACAGCACCCATGGACGTGGACAACATTTGGAGGAAAGGAAGAAACTACAAAGGCAAAAGCAAATATGGAGGCAAAGGATCCTACAAAGGAAACAAAGGAAAAGGCAAGTACAGAAGCAAAGGCCACTACAAAGGATTTGACAAAGGTAACAAAGGAGGATACAACAAGAATGGCTACAACAAAGGAAAAGGAAAAGGCTACGGATCCAAAGGCTACGGATCAAGCAAAGGCTACAAAGGCCAAAGCAACTACGGCAAATCAAAAACAAAAGGAAACAGCAACTACATGACATGCCACAGATGTGGCAAACCTGGCCATTGGGCGCAGGATTGCAGAGTGCCGGTTTGGCACATCGGAGAAGGAGAAGAACTACAACATCCTGAGCAAGAACAAGAAACTCAGGACAACAATGAGGAACTACCTCAAGACATGCACGACACTTCGGATTGGTACTACGAAGGAGAAGAAGGACATGGACATGATGTGAACTACATGGAGGAGAGTTGGAACGACTACGACTGGAACGACAACAGCTGGGACTGGAATGACTACAGTCATGAAGGTGAAGCAAACTACATCGGAGGCATCAACGAGTCGCACCTCACCATAGGACACATCAGACAAGGAAGACCGCTACAATGTAAGCACAAACCCAAATCACTACTTGGGAAAAGAGCAACTCATACAACATCATGGAATGACCACAGCACCAATTATCAACAGTACCTACAAGAGGACAGACCTCAACTACACCTCAACATTGCAGCAGCAACACAACAACAGAAACGAGGAAAACTTGACAACAACATCACTCACTACATTATGTACTCCAACTTCAAGTCCTAACCACTTCCTGATTGACTCAGGAGCGTCTACACATGTTTGCCCAAAGGACTACGCACCGGATCTTCCACTACGACCTTGTGGAGAATCAGTTCCGCAACTCTACACTGTGACCAACAAGAAGATCCCCGTCTACGGCATCAAGTACGTTCCCTACGAGCAGGACAACCTCAGGATCATGATACCCTACTACGTCTGTGATGTGAAGTACCCCATCCTCAGTGCATCAAGACTACTTGATAGAGGATATGGACTGGACTTCAACCCGAGACACTGCACTATCTCACATGGACAGCAAGCACAGCTTATTCGACACTCAGGACTTTTCTACCTACGAGCAGAAAAGAGCAACATACCTACAGGACACGACATCTACCCAATGACTACAGACAATGGAAAATCCATTGCTGTAATCCAGCCTACGCATGAGACAAAACAACAACAACGACAAGAACAAAATTGCACCACTAACTCACACAGACCAAGGACTAAGACGAATCCTTGGTGGAAACACTGACTACTGGAAACTCGATGGTGACTACGCCATCCGAGTCCACAAACGACCACGCAAAGCACTGTTCACACCACACAACAACGGATGCCCAATACCAGAAGAACAACTAGATGATTGGCGACTAACCATCATCAATAGACAAGGGCAAGAACAAGAGCAACTACAAGAGAACACCAAACAACTTTCCAAACAGGAACTACAAAGAAGACTTGAAGGTGATAACTGGACTGGAGAACCAGATTCCGAAGAAAAGTCACATCTACACATAGGCACAACACCACCACGACAAAGCTCAGCACCACAACCTACAACAGAAACACCTACGACAAAACCAAAACTACAACTACGAACTCCACCAAAGGTATGGAGACCCAAAGCAGCTCCATCCATAGAATTGGACACTACGCAAGCAAAACCAACGATACATACAGCACCAACGGCACAAGAAGACAACCAAGACTACTGGGAAAGACAAGGTGAACACTGGATAAGACATCACGTCACACTACGAACCACATTGTTCACACCTACAGATGGACCAGGACACCCATCAATCAACACTCTCGAACCCTTCCGAACTACAATCTCAAACAACAGCTTCGGCGAAGTCTCACAACGCAAAGATGACTGGACAGTCACGGGCAATGCCGCACTACCATTCCAATGGAAAGGCACAACAAGGTTCACCATCAAGAAAGACTACGAATACCTCCAAGAGGACTACGACGAAGAGCAATACCACGAACATCACGAAGCACACAAAGCAAGAGGACTCCGACAACCTCAACAACCAACTCCACAACAAATAGCAGAGCACAACTTGACACACCTACCATACAGAAATTGGTGTCCAATTTGCGTGCAAGGCAAAGGACGCCAATGACGCCAGGACAACTACAAGAAACAACAATCACGACAACCCATCATCCAAGTGGATTTTGCCTACATCAAACCACAACAAGATCCGAAGACCATACCAGTCTTAACAGCAGTTGATGTCACTACACAACTGTGCATGGCGGTATTGGTTCCGGACAAACCATCAATGATGGACTACATGATCAACAACCTACAAGTTCATCTTTGAATGCGGAAGAACACAAGGCATACTACAAAGCGACAACGAGGACACACTCAATGCACTACTAAAAGCAACAGCATCCAAAGTCGGCTCAATGACTGTACGACATTCACCATCCTACAGCAGCAACAGTCAAGGAAGCGTTGAGCGACTACATAGAACACTTCTCGGACAAATCCGCGTCGTCAAAGCGCAAGTTGAAAGCAACTACAGCCTTTCAATGTCCACAAAGCATTGTCTACTACCTTGGATAGTACGGCACGCAGCATGGACTGTAAATCGCTACGTCATCCATTCCGATGGCTACACAAGCTTCGAACGCCGCTGGGGAAGAAACTACGAGCGAGCAATTTGCGAATTTGGCGAAACACTACTTTACCTTCCACCACAGCACAAGAAACTTCCGAAAGCCGATCTACGTATGCAGAAATGCATATGGCTCGGAAAGGTTTCGGAGACTGGAGAAAACTACGTCGCAACAGAACAAGGCGTACTAAAAGCAAGGACAGTCAGACGACTACAACCTGACTTCAAATATGACCTTGCACTACTAAACAAGGTCTCAGGTACACCTTGGGCACCAAAAGGTAGTATCTACCATCCGTCATTTGCGACACTACTGGATACGCAAATCCAGCAGAAACAACCTACACAAGACGCAGGACAACAGACCAACATCGCAGACTCGCAGACGACATCGTTGCCGAACCAGCAACGAAACAACAACGCACTACGTCACCTCCACGCCTTCCGTCAACATCGACGTCAACTTCACGACCACTACCAGATAGCCCCATGGCTTCACCAACCGGACGACAATATCCACCACTACCAGCACCACCTCGACAAACACTACGACGTTTAACTCCGGAAGAAGTAATGCAACCAACTAAAGCACAGAAGACCTCAAAGGACACTACAATCAGATCAACGGAGCAAGCAACCAAAGAACCACCACCACTACGACAGAAAATTAATGCAGTGACACTTCCCAACGGAAAATCCATCACCCCCTACACAAACGACGACACCTCAGAAGACCAACCCATAGTCTTCGACAACGAAGGTTACGACGAAACACAACTACTGGAAGGAATGAAACACGAGTCAAACCAAATGAAGCTACATGACGTCTACGACGAAGTAGATGCGTCTACCGTCGACGACAACGTCATCAGAGAAGCGATACCTACAAGATGGGTACACAGAAAGAAAGGACCAGGAGTACGAAGCCGAATCGTCGCAAAAGGCTACACAGAGAAGATCGAGGACGAAGACTCCGTCTACGCCTCTACACCAATGTTCACGACACTCCGGACACTTCTCGCACTACAAATGTCACGACCAAACTGGATAGCGCGACTAGGCGACGTCTCTACAGCATTTCTACACGCACCCATCGCAAAAGACCACGACGGTAAACAACGTGACGTCTACCTTTGGCCACCTAAAGAACTTTGTCCACAACAGGACAAAATCTGGCGACTAAAGAAAGCCATGTGTGGACTACGCAGTTCACCAAAAGCATGGCAGGACTACCTGGCTGAAGTGTTACAAAAGCTCAGCTTTGTAAGACTAAAGTCAGAACCTAACGTCTACACCAATGCGACTCGCGACTGCTACATCATGGTCTACGTGGATGACCTCTTGGTACTTGGTGACAAGACTACTGTCGACTCCACCTTCGAGGCCATCCAGAAGCAGGTACTACTCAAGCACATTGGCTACCTCGAACCTGGCAAACCACAACAATTTCTTGGAAGAAACATCGACCACTTTGGCAACTACTGCAATCTTGGACTAAAGGACTCCTACATCGACAACATGATCGAGGAGTCTGGAATGAACAACTGCAACTCAGTGAACACTCCAGGAATTGCACACTACAAACCAACAATAGAAGATGAAGCACTACTTGACCACGAACAACACAAAAGGTACAGAAGGATTGTTGGCAAACTTCAATGGTTAGCATACACACGACCAGACATTGCATACTCCACAAAAGAACTAGCACGAGACCTCACAGCACCTACAGAACTTTCACAAAAGAGAGTCAAACATCTACTACGCTACTTGCACGGCACCAAGCACTACAAATTCACCATAGAACCAAAAACAACACTCAGAGCAAACACCAACAACATCCTGGATCTCGACGTTCATGTCGATGCCGACTGGGCAGGATGCCCTACTACCAGGAAGTCCACTTCAGGTTTCAACATCCACTTCCTTGGAACTACAGTTGCATTCGGCAGCAGAACACAGGCTACAATAGCACTAAGCTCAGCAGACTCAGAACTTTACGCAATATGCACAGGAGTTAATGAGGGACTACACCTCAGGAACTTCCTACTTGAAACCAACATTTGCAGCAAGCTCAACCTACGCATTCACACAGACTCCACAGCAGGCAAAAGCATAGCTACACGACAAGGCACCAGCAAACGAGCAAAACACATCGACCTCAAATTTCTCTACACACAAGACCTCATCAAGCACGACATCATCAGAATTCTCAAAATCAACACACTTCACAACAGCTCAGACTTGTTCACAAATACATCAGCAAAGAAACACTACAGAGGCTCATACAGAGCATTGGCATACGCGTTTAGCACTACGAACAACAACTGTTTCACATCAACCACAACAGTTTGTATATGGCCATATGTAACTACTAACTACAAGTCACAGTAATTGTAACCACCAGTAATTTGCACTTACACGTTTGGCGGCTTTTGGCGGCTTGGGGCAACATTACATGTTGTTTTGTTTTACTACATTCCCGCATGTGTTTTTGTGAGCTACCATTTGGCTCACTACTTTGCCCCGTCTCACCTCGTTTGCTTGATCGCACTACCAGCAATGTCTGGACCCATGGATGCGACTACGACCGCGCCTGAGACTACTGTGCCAGCACATACTACACCTGACCGAGTTTCGACACCACCAAACTAACCATCCACTACAGATTCCAGCAGCATGGTCTCTGTGGCACCTCCGCCACCTGAGGCCTACAATGCCCTCAACTACCACTTCAACCACCAACTACCGACCACTGCACCGTTCTACACGCCCGATGACATCCTGAACCACCTTACTACTGTCGAGCACGACAGTATTCACACTCCAACTGTGGATCAGGGACAAAACTACGCTGAGGTCTATGTGGGGCTGACCTTGGAAGAGTATCAACTACTCAGCCAACAGCAGACCACGCCAATGCCAGACCTCGACTACCAACGGCCAATCCACAACCTGCCATCAGACCTACGAATGCCCCTCTACGATTCACTACCACTCAGCCTACATCTCCCTCAAGAAATCTTGTTTCACTACATCAGCAGCGGCCACCTCATCAACTTTTCGCGTGACTACTTGAGTCACATGGTGTCAGTCATTGGCCAACATCACCTACCCACTCGGCAACTACCCCAACGACTTCACAAGATCAACTACGACATGAACCAGATCACCACCACCTTCAACCTGTCCAACAACTACATCTGGAACTACCACATGCCTCTTCACCTTCCTGAACTACTCAGCTACTACGACCAACCACAACAACTACAGGATCACCACTACAAAGCAATCAACACCATCATGCACAAGAGTTCCACGTACTACGGCTTCACACTACTCACTGCCACAAATCTTCCCACGCAACACAAACTACTACTACACAAACTCCTCACTACATTTCAACAACCACTCCCACCTCCAGAGATCAACTACACTTGTCTTCGAGGAGGCCCTGACTTCCTTACTACCTTCACTACCAACCACTACGCCAGCCTTGACCACCGCACTGGTCAGCAACAAGGCTACAGAGTCCAGCATTGGACTAAGCACACCTAACTACAGGTGATGCTACATCAGTGAAGCAGCACCACAGCTTCACTACAACTTTGGACCTCCAGGTCCAAACTACATCAGGATGTATCTCATGAACTCCACTCAGTACCACTACTGAGGCCTGAACAGGAGAGCTACTGAGAGCAGCCTGTACATACTACAGCTTTTTTGATCTTTGAGAGTCAGCGGACTACAGCCAGCAGAGTTGTAGTTATACTACTTTCGATCCTTTTGAGTCAAAACTACTTTGAGCCCTTTGCACTTTTTCCCCTTTCTGGAATTGGTTGAAAAGACACTACAGGGTCTTTTAACCAAGGGGCCGTGTCAAATATCATGCTGTACTACTATGTCCCTTGTACATGCATGATGTACACTACCCGACCGCAGGCCTTGAGTCTACAAGGAAAAGAGTGCATGCTGGGAAACTACATTTGTGTTTGTGACAGCAAGCACAACATTTGCACTTGTAGTAAAGTATCGACTTATTTTAACGTGAGTGAGAGAGAGAGAGAGAGAGAGAGAGAGAGAGAGAGAGTGAGAGTGAGAGTGAGTGAGTGAGAGAGAGCGAGAGCGAGAGCGAGAGGGAGAGGGAGAGAGAGAGAGAGAGAGAGAGAGAGAGAGAGAGAGAGAGAGAGAGAGAGAGAGAGAGAGGAGAGAGCGAGAGCGAGCGAGGAGACAGAGAAAGAGAGAGAGAGAGAGAGCGAGAGAGAGAGAGAGAGAGAGAGAGAGAGAGAGAGAGAGAGAGAGCGAGAGAGAGAGAGAGAAAGAGAGCGAGAGACTTGTTTCCTCCGCAGGCATTAGAGGAATTGACACGCCGTCCTACATCTGCCAACTGAGCAGCAGCAGTTCCTAGAACTTTTCTGTACCTCACGCACTGGCGTGGCACCCTTTTCTCGATGAAGAAGACGGTTTCTGGGTTCAGGGAACAGTCAGGTGTAGAATGATGATAATAATGCTGACGCAGATGATGATGATAGTTAGGCAAGGCGCATTTGAAGCCAGCACAGCGCCGGTGGCACGCGAAAAACGGAGCGCGTGCTCCGTTTTTTGGCAAAAACGCCCATGTCTTTTTACTATAGTTCGCGGTTTTGAACCCCCTCGCAAGTGAGCTGGACCATTTCACATGTATAGAAGAGATGGTGACCACCAGGATGATGATAAGCGTGATGATGATGATAATGATGATGATGATGATGGTGATAAGGATGATGACGGTGATGATAACCATCATCGTAGCACCCTCTGAGTTACCAATCGTGCCTAAGGCCACATTTGAAGTGTATAGAAGAAAGAGATGATGACCGCCAGGGTGGTGATAAGCGTGATGATGATGATGATGATGATAAGGGTGATGACGGGGTGATGATAACCATCATCGTAGCATCCTCTGCATTACCAATCGTGCTTAAGGCCACGTTTGAAATGTACAGAAGACAGTCAGCCTTCTCATCATCATCAACATCAACATCATCATCATCATCATCATCATGGTCATTATCATCACGCTCATCACCCTGGCAGTCATCATCTCTTTCTTCTGTACATTTCAAATGTGGCCTTAGGCACGATTGGTAATGCAGAGGATGCTATGATGATGGTTGTCATCACCGTCATCATCCTTATCATCATCATCGTCGCCATAATGCAGAGGATGCTACGATGATGGTTGTCATCACCGTCATCATCCTTATCATCATCATCATGGCTATCATCATCACGCTTATCATCATCCTGGTGGTCATCATCTCTTTCTTCTCTGCAATTCAAATGTAGCCTTAAGCACGATGCGTGATTACGAGGATGATAAGCGTGATGATGATGAACATGATGATGAAGATGATGATAAAATAATGACGGTGATGATAACCATCATCGTAGCATTCTCTTACGCATCGTGCTTAAGGCTACAATTGAATTGCAGAGAAGAAAGAGATGATGACCACCAGCATGATGATAAGCGTGATGATGATAACCATGATGATGATGATAAGGATGATGACGGTGATGACAACCATCATCTTAGCATCCTCTGCATTACCAATCGTGCCTAAGGCCACACTTGAAATGTATAAAAGAAAGAGATGGTGATAAGCGTGATGATGACCATGACGACGATGATGAAGATAAGGATGATGACGGTGATGGTTGTTGTGTCCTATGCCGCATTGGTGGAAGATCGTTCAATTGTGACAAGGGCAAGGGAAAAGGAAAAGGAATGGGCAAAAGAAACCGCCGACCAGGATTTAAGCCTTACAGGGCGAAAGGCAAAGGCGCAGCAAAAGCAGCCCACGCCGGCTGGAAAGGCAGCAAGGGAAAGAAAGAAATAGAAAGGCAAGGGCGAGAAAGGAAGAGGGTGCCCATGCCGCTGCAGCCGCACCAACAGCAAATGTCGCCCAGCAAGAGCAGCCATAAGCAGCTCAAAAAATCACGTGATAGCAGGGCAAGGAAGAAGAGCACCTGCGCACAGCAGCAAGTATCAACCAGCATCGTCATCCTCGTCTACCTACTACGGCGACTTGGATGATGAATCCTGTTTGCTTATGTGATGCTGGGTTCTGGGCGCGCGCGTGCTATGGGAAGCCGGTATGCAGTTGACAGACTTGTCAGGGCATGTCAGAAGTAAGAAGGCGATGCTATTTCTTTTCATTACGAGCCTTTGCCAACAGTGAAGCACCAGTCATCAAAGAGAGACTGGTCATGACCTTTAATCGTGAGAGGGCCTCAACCACTCTTAACATCCTTGACAAGGGTAAGGTTCCGATTCTGTTCTGTGTGGAACATATGAAATCTGCGGACGACCACTACTCACACTCCATTGGGTGAGTTCATGGCCTGTGCATTGCCCGACATCAAGAAGACTGCTCTAATGGTGTCCACTTCGAATCACCCTGTGCTAGATGTCATGATGTCCACAGTTTCCAACAACACAGCCTTTTCCGCTGTTCAGAATCTTATGAAAGATTCCGCATTGGCGGATGCGCCGAGCGTAAGGGAAACTGTCTAGCTGCAAGGGTTGGGAATCACGTAGCAATGGAAAGCACGCCTTGGTGACTTATTCTCCGAGAAAGCTTCCAGTACCATCAAAACACCGACATGCACAGAAGCGTGAACATCGTTCGACATGGGTACAGTCTTTGAATGATAACCTTGAGGATAAGGCGAATGGCAGGACTTACAGAATCATTCGTCTTGCGTTCAAGGATCACAAACACTGGTCACTACTTTCGAGCCTTGCATGTTTAATATTAGCAGGAACCGTTGCCGGAAAGACCAGTTCAATCCATGCACAGATGAGGAACAACCTGTTGGCCCGGACCTCAAGAAGGATGACCAGAAGAATGATCAGGCTCATGTGAACAGAAGACGCATCCAATACAAAAAGCCAGAGCCTGACTATGGGAAGCCACTTGAGCCACGCTTTTTCGCTTCCACTTGGATTAAGACGCAACTGCCGAAGCCCATTAAATTGGTGAAGTTGCATCTCAAGCACTATCACATTTGAAGATTCCGAAGACAAAGATCAAGAATATAAGAACATTTGCAAGAACTGTGAGACAGGTCAGAAGTCGAAAGCAAAGCCGGCACATTCGCGAGTGAGTGAAACGCTCTGACGAATTTGGTGAGCTAACGTTTGTTGATCATGGAGGGGTAGAGTTCAATCTCAAGGAAGACCCTAGTGACAAGAAGAGTGTTACACCGGCGGTTTGAAAAGGGAAACTGCCTTTCCTTATCATTCTGGACGCAGACTGCTTATCCTGTGACCTGAATCGGCGCAGACAAGGCTGTCATCAAGTTCGACGAGTGTTTTGAGACATACCAGTTGAATCCAAAATCCATAGTTGCAGATCAAGCGTCATGCAGCCATCTTTCGTGCGAACAGAATTGTCAACGCCGGAACGTCAGGCCTATTGCTTCTGGACCTTGCACACCCAAACAGAGCAGTGTCCGCAGTGAGACTGTTCAATCGCCACATGAAGCTCACGCTTGACGTGGTTCAGTTAGACTCTTCTCTTGTTGGTCTTACCTATCAACAAATTGTTCGACAAGCCTGCATGGCCAGGAACTCAACTATGACTTTTGGTGGTGTTTCTCCAATTGAACTTGCTTTTGGAAGACGACCGGCCGACGTGGTGAACGTAGAGACTAAGGACCGACCTCAGACCACAGAGCCAACCATGTTACCCAGGCCGTACGAACAACTGCATTAATCTATCTGGGCTTTCCGAGACAACGATTGTTCAAGGCGACGGCAGATAGATTCAAGCAAAATCCCGTTCGGGTACCAAGTCAGGAAAGTGGTAAAAGGGAAAGGTACTCACTATTGATGGTTCCGTGGCAGGGGTTGGTTTGGGTTCCAGAATCGTCCAAAGCAACATAAGCAACATCAGGGAGGAACAAGAAGAGTTCTTCGATGATGTTGATAGTCCAATGGACCCAGTTCTCTTTGGCCGCCCAGCAGTGAGAGCCAGGTAAGGCGACTGCATTGCCAATTCATCTCAAAGTGAGGGAGTGCGTCATCAGCAGGGCTATACTGAGAAGATGAGGAGTCGTTGGGTGAGACTATCCCTTATAATGATGATACGGTAATGTTGCCAGAGGGTTCGAAATGACGTTTATTCGCATCCTGTGACAACATGCCTTTATAAACCAACAGCAAACCACCTTCGCTGATATCCAAGAAGGTTATTCCGGACTAATGGATGAGGACAGGTCTCTTTTAGTTTTTCCTACTTGTCGATCAAGCTCGATGCCAGTCAAAATGTCAAGTCATTCCTCGTTGGCAAGAAGCGTCAGGAGGCAACAGCTACTGAATAGCTCCAACTTGCCAAACAGTTCCCTGCTGCCAAGAAGGCAGAAATACAATCGTGGATTGACAACTAGGTTTGTGAACTCTGGTTGATACTCGAAAACTGAAGATCAAGAACTTTGTGACTGGCAGATGGGTGTTGGCTATTAAACGGGAGAAACACGGAAAAAATCAGCAGTGTAAGGCCAAATGCGTTCCTCGTGGTTTCCAGGAAAAGCAGAAGGACTGATGAATCCAGCGATATCTTTTGCCAGGCGCCAGAGCTTGGGCAACCATCCTACATGACGGAGCGTGTGAAGAAGCCGGCCTACGGGCTGAACGACGTGCCGCGTCGCTGGGACACAGCACTTCGCAGGTATGACCTTGTGCCAGTAGCCAGCGCCACGGATGCGCCAGAAGTCAGTTGTCGCAGAACCTGCAGACCATCGGATGATGAGGATCTGGTTGAGAGAAGAACTTCCTCTGCGCGACTCCCCTGCCATTTCACCCCTTGCCTGTTCCTGTTCAACGAGAGTTCGTTGGCTGAGAGCAACGAGATCCTCCGTGTGCGCCGATGCACTCTCTTCAAGACCAGCATCCACAATGAAGTCGCCAACGTTCTCTTCGGGTTCAACTAAACCTCGTTCTCGCGCGTTGCCTGCGCTCATTTTCAGGGTTGCTGACGAGCGTGATCGGCTTTCACGGAAAGGCCTTGACCACGCGCTTTTTCGGCGTGGCCTCCATCACGGGCATCTTCTTCCTGGATAGGGACCTCGAAGATGCGCCGTGCTGCACGATCTCGGTCTCCGGCCTGTTCTTCGGCGTCTCGACGTCGGACTCCCCGCGCTCGCCCTCATTGTAGCGCTGCTGGAGACTTCTTCGGAGACCTTCTCCTGCATCAACTTCTCCGTCGTCTTCTTGAGCTTCAACACACATGCGCTATCGGTGGACAAGGTTCCTTCAGATCTGCTAGCGCGGGGGACAGCACCGGATGGAGCCAGCCAGCCCCCGTGCTTCCGGAAAGGAGAGGATTAGCATGGGCTTCTAAGACCACTGTACCGGAAGAACACAAGAAAAAGACTGACCTAGAAAAGGCCATGGAACTTCTTCTGCGTCCCATTGTGCTCGGAACACAACGCGCAAGGCCGCACTGTTCTAGATTTGTCTGTCTACATGTTGATGACTTTTTTATGTCAGGAGATGCCTTCTTCGTAGGCCGTGTCATCAAGAAATTGAGGCAGGGTTTCAGTGCGGGCAGTGAAGATAAGGACGACATGGCATCCTAGACTGCCCGGATGGCAAGAGGCGCTTCGACGGCGACAGCAAGTGGCTGACCGACATCATCAGTTTTTCGGACAAGAGCCGATTTCTTGTGCAGTTCCAACTCCTGAACAAGCAAATTGTTGAGTGGGACAACGCACTAGCGTGGGCAACATGGCCGAGCCGACCTGTATGGAGATCGCTTGAGCAAGTGGAACGAGCACGCACTGGCAAGACGCAGGGCACAAAGGTGCTGACCTTTGTAGTAATCAAGAAGAATGTCATTGGCCCGGACGCAATGCCATGCGAATACGTCGCTCCACGATGAAGCGCAATCTCCACAGCGTCCTCCGTGAGGGCCTGAAGCCGGAGCCGAGCACGAGCAGAACTTCACTTCATCATGAGGGACCTGGCCGCCGGCGCTAGTGCGGGACCTGTGGGCTTGCCATATAGGACATGTACACTGATCTGCCCTGGTGTGCAGAACAGCTGATCCACCGGGATGCCATCTGGAGGGGCAAGCGCACTAGTGGTAGATTTGCCGTCTTCGATCGCAGCAATTCTCAAGACGGGAGCAGTTTGCTGCTGCTCAACCTGCTCCGTTTTCCCGATCAGACGTCCTAAGAGGCTCGTCGAGATTGACAAGCAGGCCCGGGACGATGTCAAGATGGCATACGCGGAACTCCTTCGCGGACGGCTCAGTGGCAAGAACAACGCCAAGGACAACAATGCCTGGCAACGCACTAGCGCTAAGGCTGCAGATGCGCAGCATCGAGCTTCCAGTTCAACATCGGCACCTTTAACTTCGGTGACCTTACGCGCGTGCCAAAGCCCAAGGGAAGGCCCATTGAGAAGCAGTTTGACGCCCATGCATCTGCCTTTCAGGACACCGGCTCATATTAGCGTCATGGCCAATGCCACAAGCACCGGTTGCGCCGAAGCTGGCTCCCCACACGGCTGTCAAGCCGTGAGGAATTCGTTGGTCTGCTTCCGCTTTGGTGCGCAGAGCCCAGGTCGCCCTGGCGATGGCAGCAGCCTCTTGGATTCGCAGCTGGATTCTCGCACTGGCAAAGCGCATCACCTTTAAGCTGACCTGCAGCTATGGCGACTTTCGGATGTCCGATCCCGCTGACACCGGCCCAGACGCTTCCTACTGCAACGAGACGCTGATGGATTACCGCACTGGCGGTGTCAACGACGACCCCGTTGCTGTGCTCCCAGAGATTGAGGCGAACACCTCGGTGACAAGGATGCGCTTCTCTTCTGTGATCGTTGCTGCCAATCGTGATGAGAGGCAGCGCTCAAACGGACCCAGAAAAGGCAGCGCCACCAGCAGAGCCAAGAGGGACTCCACGTGAGTGGAATCTCAGGAGGGACCGAGGCCGAGGCTTTGTGGCCCAATGCTGGTTGGCAAGAGACCCTCTCCTCGCGGCAGTAGGCGGAGAAAGACCGTCGCAGGGGCTATGAAGAGATAGAGGGCAGCGAGCTCTGGAATGAGTGGCGTTCCAAGTTCTTTCACTACCGCGTTGGCGGCCAACAGTCAACGGCCTCTGTTGCCACCGCACTAGCGGTCAACACAGCCTATGGTCCATTGCTTGCTGCTCATGTGAATTCGTTTCAATCAGTTTTTCAAGATTGCACATGAGACTGCCGCTCAAGAGTATTTCGCAGATCTCGTCTCATGAGGTTTGCCTTTGCCAGGGCTAGGATTCAAATGCGTAGAATTCCCTAAGGCTAACATGCTTTCAGAGCCACATTTTTGTGTCTGATTTGTTACTTGAATTGTACATGATTGACCCTTACGGCAATGCATATCATACTTTGTGCTGCGTGTGAATGTCACAACTTGATATCTTTGCTCGTGCATTCCGCAGTGGCTTAACCCACAGTCTCACAGAGAATAGCTGCGCAGCCATAAAAAGAGACATCAGCCTCGTCATTCTGCCTGCTTGGGAGTAAATCAGCATCAGCTGGGCCCTTTTTACGCTTCAGGCGGTGGGGCGGGTAGGGTGGGGCGGGGTGGGGTGGGTTGTGTGTGCGCGCGGCTCGCGCACGTGTACGTGCGCGTGTGCGTGTACGTGTGCGTGCGTGTGCCCGTGAGCGTTTTTTTGAGTGTGCGTGCGCGTGCACGTGTGCATGCGCGCGCGTGTGCGTCAGCGAGTGCGTGTGTGCGCGTGTCCGTGTGTGTGTGTGCGTGGGTGGGTGTGTGTGTGTGTGTCCGCGTGTGCGTGTGGGCGTATTCGTGTGCGTGCGTGCGTGCGTGCGTGCGCGTGCGCGTGCGCGTGTGCATTTGCGCGTGGGTGCGCGTGTGCGCTTGTGCGCGTGTGTCTATGTGTGCGTTTGTGTGCGTATGTGTGTGTATGTAAGAGTGCGTGTGTGTCTGTGTGTGTTTGTGTTTGTGTTTGTGTTTGTGTTTGTGTGTGTGCGTCTGCGTCTGCGTCTGTGTCTGTGTCTGTGTCTGTGTCTGTGTCTGTGTCTGTGTCTGTGTCTGTGTCTGTGTCTGTGTGTGTGTGTTTGTGTCTGTGTGTGTCTGTCTGTGTGTCTCTGTGTGTTTCCGTGTCTGTGCGTTTGTGTTTTGTGCATTTGTCTTTGTGTTGTTTTGTCTTTGCGCCTCTGTGTCTGTGTTTCATATCTGTTTGTCGGACTGCCTTGTCTCTGCGTCTTTGGCTACTTATCTTTGTGTCTCTGTGCGTGTGTGTTTCTGTGTTGGTGTGTGTGTGTCTTGTGTGTCTGTGTGTGTTTGTTGGCCTTTGTATGTTTGTTTGTGTGTGTTTGCTTGTTTGTGTTTGTGCGTGTGTGGGTGTGTTACGTGTGTAATTGTGCGCGCGTGTGTGTGTGTGTGTGTGCATGCGCGTCTGTGCGTGTGTTTGTGTTTCTTCTTTTTGTTGTGCGCGTGTGTGTTTGTATCTGTGTGTGTGTGTATGTGTCTCTTGTGCGTGTCTGTGTGTGTGTGTGTGCGTGCGTGCGTGCGTGCATGTGTGCGTGTGCGCGTGTGCTGTGCGTGCTCTGCGTGCTGCGCTGCGCGTGTATGCGTGTGTGCGCGTGCGTGTTGCGCGTTTGTGTGCGGTGTGTGTGTGTGTGGGTGCGTGCGTGCGTGCGCGCGCGTGTGTGTCCGGTCTGCGCGTGTGTGCGTGCGTGCGTGCGTGCGTGCGTGCGTGCGTGCGTGCGTGCGTGCGTGTGCGCGTGCGCGTGGGTGTGTGGTGTGTGCTTGTGTGGTGTGGTGTATGTGTGTGTTTACCTTTGTGTGTCTGCGTGTGTCTGTTTGCGTGTTTGTGTTTGTGTGTGTTGTTGTGTTGAGCTCGTTTGCTTTGGGAAGCAAACAAGCAGAACCGCACATCTTGCGGCGCCCCCACAGTACAAGAACCATTTGGTTTTGGTGGCTCTTTTCCAGCGCTCTGCGCGAGGTGCTTGTTGTCGCGGCACTTGCGCTCTGTGCAAGTTGCTCTGCGCAAGTCTCCGCGTCGAGCTCTGCGAGCGCTTTGCGCATGTTCCTCTCTGCATGTTGCTCCGCACAAATTCTGTGCGCAAGAAATTCCTTGCAAGTTGCTCTTCGTCAGTCCTCTGTGCAAGCGCCTTGCGGTTGCTTCGCGGAAGTGTTTTTCTCAAAGTTGCTCTGCGCCTGTCTGCGTAAATCTCTACGCAGTCATGCTCCGCGCAATGGCCCTACGCAAGTTGCTTTGAGCCGATAGCTCAGCGCACATTGCTCTGCGCAAGTGTCTCTACGCAAGTCTGCGCGTCGCTCTCCGCGAGAGCTCCGCGTAATCTTTTTGCGCAAGTTGCGATTCTCCGTGGGAATGCGCTTCGCGTGCTACTTTTGTACTTCAAGGTTGTGATTTTCCAGCTAGGGCTAAATTGCGTGCTACTTTTGTGCTTAAAAGTTGCGGCCTTTCCCGCGGACCCAGCGGGGATTGAGCCTGCAGCCGCGCGATTACAGGCGCAGTCGCGCAAACCACAATTCCAAGAAGCAGCTCGCAAGCAGAAAAAAAAAGCCACGGGACGAAAGCGAGAGCAAGTCGACGTGCACGATCCCTGCAGAGGGTTGATCCGGGGCTCGCGGAATGGTAAAAAACCTCTGCTTTTTGACGTTGATTACAAGTTGGGCTCTGGAACGCGGAAGACGTCTTAATTAGAGGGCTTAAAAAACTTACAGAAAAGTTATCGTGAGCAAACTTGTAGCTTTTTTAGAGTTGCTTTTGGGCATATATGTCGACCATTTTAGGGGAGGGTCCGCCATCAACAACAGAGTGTTGATTCGCGGGCCACACACAAAAACACGGAGTTGACTTGCGGACGCGGACCACCGCAGTGTCACGCGAAACGCGAAACATTCACACATACCTGGGTCTTCCAACATATACAAAATTATTGCTGTTTTGTCAAAAACTATGTCTTTTGACCCAACGGCGATTATTTTCGCCTGCCGGCAGTTTTCAGTGTTTGCACACTCTAGCATCAATCAAAATTGCAAAACGGCGTAATTTGCCGTCAAAACGGCGTAATTTGCCGGCGAACCGGCGTTTCTATTTTTGCCTGGTTCCGAGCTGGACTCACGGCGAGCGCTTTTTCTCCGGAAGAGCGTTTTTTTCAGCAACCGGCGAAAATTATTTGCTGTTTTGGGAAACGGCGTTAATTTTACATGTTGGAAGGTCCAGGTATGTGCGCTCAAATCAAGCACCGCAGACATTGATTTTTTCTCTCGCGCAAGACATTGCGCAAGAACTCATGCGCCTCGGCGCCACGGAAGTTCCGAAAACTCCCCGGACATTCCCCAGACATATCCCCGGACTGTTCGGGGATGTTCGGGATGTCCGGGGGATGTCCGGCTTTAAGCAATGATGACGTCCTCTAGGGCCTTCCGCTGCGTGCAGGCATGGCTTCTGGAAAAGCCCGCTGCGTGGGAATGTTCGGGGAATTTCTGGCAGCCCTGCAGAAACAAACAGTAGAAGGAGGGGTCCACATGTTGGTTTCTGCTTTATGCTTCCTACCCCTCCCCACGTACGCGGACAGCCGTGCTTGACGCGGACCCGGCCGCAAACTGCCGCTGAGACAACCGCGGAGCCGCCGCTTGATTGGCGCGCGCGCCTAAGGTCAAAAGCGCGGCCACCACCGCCTGGGTGCTCTCGCTGGGGTGACGAGAGCCTAGGCCTGCGAATGTCGGGCATATCCTGGTCTGGGACCATCGTCCACACCTCCTCCTGCAAATGCGTAACCCTGCAGCCGCACCCGCCGCACTTGATCTCGGGGTATAAGTCGCGGTCGTGGAGGGCAAGCTTGAGGGTCTCCGCGTTCAGGGCGGCGGCAAGTTGGCTGACGCGCGTGCGCACGCGAGTGCTGCTGCGTATAGTTCTGGCTCTGTCGCACCTTGTTTGGTTTGCAAGGTGAGTCAAAGCACCTTGAGCCAAGGAAAGGGAGATGCGACGATTTCGGCAGCACTTGCCCACACGCGCTGTTTGTTTGGCTCCTCAAATACTCTCTCCGTAAGTTTCCGTAAGTTCAATAAGTTTCCCATAAGTTTTCCGTAAGGTAAGTTTTCCGTAAGGTAAGTTTTCCGTAAGTTTTCTGCACATTTAAAAACTTATGGGAAAGTTATAACACTGCTAAGTGACTTACAAGTCCGCCAACTCTTAAAAACTTCTTGGGAGCTTACCGAACTTGGCCGCTTTCATAGACGGGTTAACCCTACTTATAACTCGAGTTACAAAGCTTGCAAGTTGCCTAAGTGAGTTATAACTCTCCTACGTTCCGGAGCCAACTTGTACGCCGATCCCCAACAGAGGGTTGCGCGCGCACGCAGACGTCGGAAAAGTCCTGCTTTTTGACGTCGGCCATCGATCCCGCAGAGGGTCGCGCGGGCATGTTAAGAGGTTGAAAGATTTCTGGGATTCTTGACATCGGCACGTTCCTCGCAGAGGGTCGCAATCCCGCGAGATGACAACACCCCCCCCCGCCTTAACAGAAAATGCTATTGCCGAGCTCTCACGCGCGTTATAAGAACTGTACCGAAACTTACATAGCTGCCCGCGCTGAGCCAGAGAAGAGAACCCAACCTTTCACACCGAAGCTCCTTACCCAGGCTTTTTACACAAGTAGCTCTGCGCAGATGGCTCCGTGCAAGTTGCTCCGCGTAAGTATCTCTGTGCAGATGGCTCTGCGCAAGTTCGCCCTGAACGAATGGCTCTGTGCAACTGACTCTGCGCAAAATGGCTCTGGGCAAGTTGCTCTGCGCAAGCTGCGCAGAGCAAATTAACTCCGCGCAGACAGCACTTTGCAAGCGACTCTGCGCAAGTGGCTCTATACAAACAGCTCTGTGCAAGTGACTCTGTGCAAGCGGCTCTGCGCAAATGGCTATGTGCAAGTTGCTCTGTGCAAGTTTTGCAAAGGCTCCGGACGGAAGAACCCTTCACAATGCTGTCGGGAAAACCAAGAAAACAGAGCGATTCAGTCTCAGATGAGCCATTGTTTTTCAACCACTTGCCTCATGCTGCCAGATCCCCAAAAGAGCTTCCAGCGCATCCTTCCCGAGACAAGGCCTCCGAAGCCTGCAGCTGCCAGCAGTTAAACTTGTGCGACACCTCTGGCCCGAAGACGAAGAAGCAGCCCCCTGGACAGGACAGCTCGGAAAGAAGGGAAAGCGTGAACAGCGTGGACAAGGGTTTTACGGTGTTCAAAGGGGTACTCAAAGGTTTTCAGGGATGAGGTCCGCTGTGAGCAGGGTTCCCCCAAGCATTTCCTGTGTCTGCAAACAATTTCGGAACCAGGGCCGGATTGACCCGCTGTCGCTGGGAAAAGCCTGGCGCCGCGATTAAAACTGGGGATGCCTGTTCGAATTCGAAGGGTGATTTTAGGGCGCGCCGCCACTGCCAGCAAAAGGCATATGCGTTTTGCAAAGCCTTGCAATCCCCGTCGCCCGCGTGTAAATCCCCCACAGTATGCAGCACAGTTAGCGCCAAATCCAGCAGGCGATCATTTTGGCCACGCGCACGCCACGCTTCAGGTCTAGATGGCCCCTCACCACAACGAGCCAGAAACTGGAAGTGATCCTGGGCTTCGACAAGCTGCGCCCCAGCCATGACCCTTCTGCACGTAAAGACACCTGCAACTGAGCGGGCATCTTGCTCAAGTTTTGAAGAAGTTTTCCTCTGCTTAGGCGAGCAGTGGAGCTTTTTGGAAAGTTGCTCTTTGATGAGTCATCATTCTTGAAGCTCGTTCTTTGTTGAAAGGCCTGATGGGATCCTTTGCGCTAGATTTGGGCATGACGTGAGACAGCTCGACAACATGACACAGGGTTCTACGGAAACGTGTTGCTGTCAGTTGCAGATGGATTCTGTCTGAAACATTCAACCGTTGTCCATTTTGATAACGAGGACTAAACTGGACAGACTTGCGTCGGAGGTCCACGGCCCTTGCAGCCTTTGAGCTCCTCGCAGGCTGTTATACTTGCGTAGTTCTTGTTGCGGCGCATCAAGCCGACGAAAGCGGCCCGAACACAAACGCAGGGCGTGCATCTGCGGGGGAGCCTGAGCTTGGTGCGTGAGCTCCCTACCTTGTGGTATAGCACAAGTAGTGGGGCTGGCTGGTTGATTCGGCTGCCTGCGCCTGCAAAAGCAAGATGGCTCACACATGTCCGCCACTGCTTTTTTGAAAGTAACACACTATATGCGCCTAACCATTTTGCCAAGCTAACAGTCTACACCAACTAAAGAAATGTGCGGGGCAACTTGTACCTTCAGCGCCCCCTCGCAGAGAAACGGCTGTCTTGTTGACGGCTCCTTCGCAATCCGTGGTGTGGCAAATTTTGCTTCAAGCAATATAAGGAGCATCCATCGCACAGGACAAGGTCCTGATACGCTTGCTGGTTGCGCTCACAGTAAAGCGCTTCCTCACCAAGCTCGGCCTTTTCTACAAGCGCTTGTTTTAGGGGTTCTCAGTGTTCTCGTTGTATTTCTTGTTGTCTCTGTATTCTTGTCGCGGTCCGGGCTTTGCAGAAAGTGTTTTTTTGGGGCAGTCTCAAACTTTTGAGGAAACATGCGAGACACACCCCCGATTCAATTTTAATAGAAACCGGAAAGTCAGCTAGAATTCGTTCCTGGGTAACTTCTATATCATTTAGCAAGCATGAACAACACCCTGAAAACTGATCTGATGTTAAATAAGATTCCGAACTAAAACACAACTAAGGTCAGGATTTAAACGTAGACGCTATGTAATGTCAAGTTAAAACTAGACATCGTGCTCGAAATCTCACCTTTTAAATTCTTTTCAACCAAAAACTGAACAGGTCATCCTGGGAAAGGAAACCACCAAAAACCCTAGCGAGATAAATCGAAAGACACCCATTTGAAACCCCCCTTAGGACAGAACACCATATTCAAACTGATACTAGAACCCGCATTCAAAACATGAAAAACCACCCTGAATTACAAAGGCTCAGTGTTGTTGGAGTATTCATATGATTCACGCCAACATAAATGCAGCATTGTTCAAGCAAAGCTGCCAAATAATTCAAATCAGCATACATAGGAGGTGGCGTTGAAGCAGGCTCGCAGATGATGCAGAACCAAGTTGCTCGTGTCATTGAACAAATGCGTTGTAGATATTCCACGGCCGGCCTGCGCCCGGACGGGTTCCGTAGCAAAAGGCCTGCGGCTTGCACCAGGCGCTGCAATCCTCCTCTTGGGTCCTGGAGATCGTTACGTGGGGGTGGGGCAACGTGGTCCTTTTGAACCAAACATACGAACTCACGGCTGTGACAATCCCACATTCTGAAATACCAGGGTAGGCGACCCCCATGACGACTTTCTGACTTTAGGGGCTTCGGTGATCAAGCGAGTCATGTGGCAAGAGAAGAGAGAAGTCTCTTGGCTTGGTGGCCTGCTAAACCCACCAAACACAAAGTGATTTAGATTGTGGGGGGGGAAGTGAGATAAATGGGGGGCGGGGCGCTTACTCGACACTTAGTGAAAGTCATGCATGTTTTACGCCTACATTGCACATGACAAATCATTGATTGTTCTTTTGTGGGATTCAAAGTTGATTGTCCTCATTTGGCAGTACTTGCCTTGTTTGGCTTGGCCTATTTTTCCCGAGTTAGTTGGCGATTTCCGGACGACCAAGACACGGGCCCATATGACCAGAAAAGAAACCACCTGTGTTCTATGAGCTGCACATGTCCTGAAGACCGTCACAAACTCCCGGGACACTGTCATTGAGCTCGCAGGCGGCGCTTCCTCGAGAAAGTCACCCAACAATTCTTGTTCCTTTCAGGGAGCAAAAAAATCCCTGGATTTTGATAAGCTTCGCCACTCCTGATAAAATCAAAGAATGTTCCGGACTTCATTTCACGCAGTCTGCACCTGGGGAATGCTGACAGAACCTCGCATCACGCTTTGGCCGCTTGATTTCTCTAAGAAGTTCTTCTCGAGGTGCGTGTGTGTGTGTGTGTGTGTGTGTGTGTGTGTGTGCGTGTGCGCGTTTGTGCTGCGGTGTGGCAAGGTGTGATGTGAGTCGCAGTGTTTTGCGGCCTGGTGTTGCATGATGATCTTTGCGGGTGTGATTTTGTAACCCCTTTCCTGCTGGCAACAAATGGCCCCTGTGGAATATTAAAAAACAAAAAACAATGCTGGACACATGCGTCTAAGCCAATACGGAACTTGCTCTTTTTCTCGCGATTCCCCGTTCCAGTTGTACGGGTACGGGTCCAATATCAGAAACGCCAATATCAAACCATCTCGGACCCGCGCGCATGAGCTTTATTAAAACCCTCTCACATTAACAATATTCAACCTTCAGCAAGCCCTGCCGCCAAGCTTCCGCGGCGTGAGCCCTTACCTCTGCGGGCGCTTCCACGGGCATGCTTCTGTTACTTTTGTTTCCGCTGCCGGTGGCCTAGCTCTTGCGAAGGCCCAACTTTTGCTCCATTGCTTCCGGTAAAGGCAGCAAGTGTGTTTGGGCAGGCTGGTTTGGGCATGGGTTGTGGAGCTGTTGGGGGGGTGGTTGTCTCAAGGTTGTTTGCTTTTTGCGCCCCTCATTTGTCTTGGTTTCTGACCCGGCGTGGTTTGTTGCTTTTCTCAGTGATCAGGCTGTTTCAAGCGTCCGAAGAAAGTGAAACAAGCATAGGGCTGTGTTTTTCCGACACTATAGTATTCCCCCGCCACATGTGCGGGCGCGTTTTCCGCAATTCCTTATTCCTTCTCTTGTCTTCCACAAAAGTTTCTTCTAAACTTGCTTTGATTACTTGATGTGTCGCGACCTTGACCTTGGCGCGCAGTACCATGCTGAGGGCATCGCTACGTTGCCAGGCATCGCCATCATTCTTGAGCATTTTGACTCTACACATGGCACTTGCGCAGCTTGCTTCACCTGTGGTGCGCAGACTATCTCATTAACATGAGTGCTGGGCACGTGTGCCACGCAACTTTGCAACAGTCGTGTCGGCGAGTCTTTTTCTGCTGAGACGCCCCCAAGAAGGCTCGTGCGGGAATGGTTTACCGCGCAAGTTGCACTCGTCTTTGGCCGCCTGAACTAGGCCAAGACCTGAGCGCGCCTCACTTTCGCAAGGTCAGGCATCTCGTGGCCGGCGCAGAACCAAGGCTAGGGACAGACTTCGCCCTAGGGCCGCGCAAGATCACAAGAATAGAAAGACAATGTTGACAGAATATGCAAACAGTTTAAGCCAATACATGTATGGCAAAAAAGGTGGACAGCAAGGCAAGGAGTTGTATGGTAGATGAATAGAAAGTACCTAGATAGATAGATCTTGAGAGTAGGGGCAAAACTGATAAAATATTAGACAGATAGATGTTTGGATAGATGGACACAGCTAGGGCTAGAACTGTAAAAGGGTCATTCCAGAAGACAAACAGATGGGTAGATAGGTACAAATCCAGGTGAAAATATTCTGGAAAGCGCAGTTAGACAGATCAGTGGGTAGAAACAGCCTTATATCGACAGATGGCATTAATAGGTAGACACTCAGTGGAGAAAAGCCCGCAGCTGCCGGCTTTGCTGGAAACCTCACATTTTTCCCGGTAAGCTGCAAGTAAAGAGTTTTATCTTCATAAAATCAGCGCCCTCAAGCCAAGGTGCGCTAGCACATCCTGGATTAAAGATTGAAGGTCCACAGAACAGTCTGTGGCAACCCCAGAAGCGCTAGCACATGCTGTCTTATTGATGATTGAATATTTTCCTGAAAGGTAGACACTTCAAATCCATACTGAGGGCAACCCAGCGCAGCGTGGATCAAAAGGCTGACCCTTGGAAATTTGCAGGAACATTTTCCGTGAACCGGCATGGACTGAAAATTCCCAGAAAAGTTTCCTGGAACCTTCAATCCATCCTGAGGGCGATCCTGGCAAATCCTGAGTGTTTGGGCACAAAAATGCAGAAACGAAGAGCGGTTCCCAAGCGTCAAGTTTTCAATTTGGTGCGGGGCACAAAGAATGCGTTTACCTGCGCGTTATCAGTGCAAATGTGTTTTACAATCAAGGCCCGGGCGCGCCGAATAACAAACAGAAACACAAATAAATGCCACAACTCCCGTCTTGAAAGAGCCCGTGGCTGTGGATGCTTGGGGGCATTTCTGGCCGTGAAGCTACAGAGGAACTTTCCATGACGCCAAATGCCTTTGAAAAGACCACGTCACAGAAAGATGTCTCACTTAGCATTTTAGTTGGTCAATGCCTTTTTGATGGGGTTCCTATCTTTTGCCCTGCCAGGGACAACTGGAAGTCAACAACTCAGCCCTTCTCGTGGGCTCCTGCTTGGAAAATTAAGGGGACCGAACTGAAAAGAATGCAAACCACATAAGAAGTGGGCTCAACTCCAAGCCCGCCCTGCGCGACCGCGACCGCTGCAGAGTCCTGGGGCAGGCCGTACCACCACCGCATCACGGAGAGTTCCGCGTGCAGGTCAGCCTGCCTTGGGAACAACAACGGCGCAAACACAAGGTGGGGAATGGGGCGGGGAATGAGGAGGGAAATGGGAGGGTTGGAGCTGAGTGTCGTCTCTACATCAGGCTAGAGACAAGCCTCGGGGGATTGCGAATGATTTGGTAGTGAAACAGCCCGGACAGAAATCGTTGCGGCAAGAATTGGAAAATACGTTGCGTACTATGCGCGGCTACATTGCTTATGCTGGGCGCACACAGAACACGCCGCCGTTTTGACTGCAGACGACTCTCCCCGTGCGACGGCTGCGCGCCGTGCACAGCGATAAAGGAGACCGAGAAGGGGATCAATTCCAGGACATCCTGGAGACATGGACACTTTCTTTGCGCGTCACGTGTGAATATGGTTAGCACCCGATTGGCCTCTATTTCCTCTTCTACGCGCTCTCTGCCTGGAGCCGGGCTCAATCTTGTTGAAGCGACAACCAACAGCCGGCTTTGCCAATCCGAGTTTTCAGGCCCTGGCGGAGCATGCAAATGCCTTCCTCGATGTGTTTCTTGATCCCAGGCTTGTTCGTATTCACAAACTTGCCGCAGTGGTCCGCCACCGCAATGGCATGGTCTTGCGCCAACTGAACGTGTGGCAACGCAGGCCAAGACCTTGTAAAGCAAAAAGATATGCTTCAGGGCTTGCAGAAGCGTCCCTAGTAAAGCTGACATACGAGTTAGCGTTTCTGCTTTTTGTTGAACTCCCTTGCGCAAATCCGCGCCGTCTCATTTGGAGCTGAATGCGTTGGATGCCACACAACTTGCTGAACCTGTTGGCTGACTGATTCGCATCTTCCGCAGAACCCATCGCACAAGTGGGAAAACTTTCTTGTGGAACGCGTGGCGAGTGCCAATCGTAGCGTAGGGTAGGCCTGTGCGATGAGCAAGAGTCAGCGTCGATTGAGATTGACATGATTTCACCACCAGAAAGCTTTGGAACGCAGAGGTTCTCATAGACCGCTTTTCTTCCTGTGAGCCATTGCGAGACAAAGCGGTTCATGCCGTCAAACAACGGTGCGCGACAGTGCCAAACCTTGCAAACCCTGGACGGCGCCTTGCACTACGTCAACAGCAGCCAGAAACAGGCTCCCCCGCAATGCCAGTATAACTGCAAACAGGCGACGGCTTCCGGGTTGAGAACACGATCTGCTTCTTGAAGGCAGAGAATAAGAGGTGGGCTGTTCCGGAAAAAACGCTTTTTGGAATCTCGGGCGCACGGCGCCTTCTTCTGGTAGGCCAGGTAGAGCCGTTCCCTCTCAAAGTTGCCCGTGTTCAGGGTCAGAACGTTGACGTGCTTTGCGTTCGTCTAGGCTTTGCTGACACCACCTGCTTGCTGAGGACGCTTTCAGTATTGGAGTAGTTGTTCTGAATATCCAGCTTGGTGTGTTTGAATGGCGCAGCGCGCGCGTCTGCAACGACTTCCCTGAGTCCTTTGCGCGCGTGTCCTTGACAGCTGGCTGAATAGACAAACATCTTATCAAGCGGACCTGCGTGATGATGATATTGCCAGAGCCTGGAGTAAAGTTCAAAGAGCTATCCTCAAGCTCCAGGCGTGGAACAAGGCCAAAAAATCCGAGTGAGCGACGGGAGTTCACGGGTTCCATTGCTGGTACTGTGCATCTTTCTGACCACAAGGCGCCGCTCCGGCAAAAACCTTGCAGTCTTTTCTTGGCAGACTGATGCTTGGTGGTTTGCCTGAGTCTCAGCAATCTGAATCTTCTGGGGTGAGCTCCACAAGCCTCGCCACTTTAATGCCACATCGACTCTGATGTTGCCTGTCGAATGAAGCTGACATAGCATGAGCCCTTCGGCGCCGGTATATTGGCCTGCTGAGCGAGCCCTCTTCTTCTCGTGGATCTCGGCCCCGATGAAGGTTGCAGGGACCACGTCGAACAAGTCGCAGGGCAGCGACCGCCCTGGAAATGCGCTCCTAAAGCCAAAACAGGTTAAGCTGAGGGCTAGAGCGGTTCCCGCTTAGTCTTGCGCTCGACAGCGAGGGGCTGGACCGGACCCCCTGCAATGTGGAAGTTGGTGGCAATTTGTCAATGGATCTAAGAATGTCCCCAGTGTAAGGATAGGGGCGCTTTGTATCAGATCTTGCTGGCTGGACTAGGCATCTGCTGCTCGTTGTTCTGCCGACGGTGGAACCCTTGAAAGCGTGTCTTGGTCTTGAGGAAGTGACCGTCCTTGCTTCTCTTCAGGGTGAGAAACTGAGTGGGTTCTTCTGCCGCTGACAAGGTCAACGACTTTGTTGTCTCACCGGAATGTACACACTGTTCTTGCAACGCCAACTCACTTGCCAGGTTGCACAAGAAACCTGTCAGTGACATACGGCGGCGTCACAGCATCCAACGCAGACCAGCGCAGCTTGTCCGGCTGGAATAGCTACACCACTTCATTCCAGCGCAACACAAGCCTTGCCTGAAGCTCGGCAGTCTGAAGATGTACGCCGAAATTTAGCATCACAATTGGCGACATAATGTTCTATTGGAGTGAGGACAAGCCCACGATTAAGCCAGATGGATCCAAAAGAGGAATGCGGTTTAAAGGTGAGAAAACCTCCACAGGTGAGACAGTGGTTCGCATAGATCTTGGAACACAACTTCTGTAAGTACGTAAACGTAACCAAAGTAAGAAAGGGTGAGTTCAGACCGCCTTGCCCTCCCCCAGTGATGATCACCATAGAGATCTGCCTGCTGAAGATAAGACAGATGAAGCAGCACCTAGACAGGGGGTTAAGAGTAAGACATCCACAGCAGCTGTATCCTCGACAACAGAGTTTGCGACTCGCAGTGCGTGTTGAATTTCAAAAAAGCCAGCATCTCGAGCATCCCTCAGGTGCGTCATTGAACCATCGTTGAAGTATGAATCCAAGGCATTGGTGGACTACGATTGCGTGGTCACACATGTATTCCGCTGGTCCAAAACCCATGAGATGTGACATCTCAAGCTTGCATCCATAGATGCAAGCAAAGGCTACTTCTAGGCAGTAGTGACAGCGACTGGCATCACCCGTTGTTGCTCAACATCAGCTGCAGGTTGGAACCTCCCACCAAAAGTTCAGATTCGCCTCAACGCGATGCAGATCGTGGCTGCTGGGGCAGCATACATTTTCCGAACGATGAGTTGCCAACATATTGGTGATTTCTTGTTTTCAGCAAGATGGCAAAAGAAGATTCAATTTTCAGGAGGAGATTCATGTCCAATGGACTGTCCATTTCTGATGCTTGCCTTTGGCTCCGGACACATCTCCGGAATTTCTCACCATGCTTGTATTGGACAGTCACTGTCTTTGCGTATTTCAATTCGCTGCGCAACACTTTTCGCGCCGACTGTTTCACCAAGCCACGCACGTGCAATAACTGCAGCTACGTTTGCTTTGCAACCGCGCGCCCAAAGCTTTCATTTGCTACGGGACGGTCCCAGTGTGTATTCACTGCACTGTGCCGCATTTCAGGGCTTTTGACCCGAGTGATTAAACTCCTTGGCAATACTCCCGGAGAAATTCATCAGACTGTCACTCATGTGCAACTCTGATGCCATTGGCTCAAGCCAGGTGATACAGTTAATACACTGTGCTTGGTCCAGCAAAAAGAACCATCACCCCTTGCTGTGTTTGTGGAAACCAAGCACTGCCTTATATATATTCACATATTTGGTCC
This sequence comes from Effrenium voratum, assembly GCA_963377175.1. NCBI lineage: Eukaryota > Dinophyceae > Suessiales > Symbiodiniaceae > Effrenium > Effrenium voratum. The sequence goes on from CAUJNA010003790.1 coordinate 50,538, forward strand.
TCTGCGACCTTCTCTACATAAGGAATAGATCTACAGGGCCTCTTGAGGTTCACTGGATTGCCCCCATTTGGGACCTGCTATTTCCACTCAGGGGGGAGGGGGGGAGGGGGGACCCTTGTTTTGGCAGCTTCCTCTTCTGGGGGCCTCCCCTTTTGATTAATCAGTGCCAGCGTTACATTGTGATCCAGCGAGGGCTTGAAGGGGAAGTTCGCCCGTCCCACACGCTGTCAGAAAATGCAATATGGGAATGCCCACCATTCTTTTCGTTCGGGAGCTGGTGGGATCAATCAAACATTTCCTTAGAACCGGAAACAAAGCCCGCTTGCCCCGTAACCGAAGAGTTATTCACCCTTTTTCAGGTATGGGTATGCTTTTGAACTGGAGTCTTTTTGGACATCAGCAACACAAGATTAGATTTATGCAGCCCAATGTGCTCCAACTGTTCAACTTCAAAACCAACCCAAACAAACACCCAAACCTGCCCCCAGTTGTGTGTTTTTTGCTGTGCGAGCGGCGCCAATTCTGGAAAAGCCACGGTCTCCTCGAGCCGGCTTTGGGGGATGCAGCGCGTGTAGCTGTTGCCGCGCAGCACCAGGCTCCCTCCGGGTGTTTCCGGTCGACAGTGGCTTGGAGTTGCAACAAAATCCCAAGGTCGAAAAGGAGTGTCGACTTGGTCCCCAACCAAAAAACCACGAGTATCCGCCGAAGCCTCCGTCCTGCTACCTGCCCTCTCAGGATTGGGGGCAATGCCCCAACAAGCGCTTGAGAGAGCAACTTCCATTACAATCAGCACGCCCCTACTCCCCCAAAACAATGCCCCTCTAAAACCCTAAGCAGGCAAGGTCCTTCCAAGAAGGGGCGGGCGAGTTTTTGCGGCGACCTTGGCTTTCCTCCCTAAGCGAGACGCTCAGGACCGGCTCCGTCTCCAGCACCGTGATGCGATACTCCAGCACCTCACTCAGCGTGCCCACGGAAAACTCGATAATGGTGGGGTAGGTCGCGTTGAGGCGCCTTGGAAAAAGACCGCCTAAGCGACGGTCGCCGTTTTTGTTGCGTCTTGGTGTTTGTTGCTTATGTTGTGCAGGTGGTTTTTGTTTCTATTTTTCGATTTCTTGTTTCTTGGTGTTGCTCCTCCCAAGGCTTGAGGAGCGAGTTCAAGCAGAATGCGCGCCTGGGTGATCAGAAAGAGTTTCTTTCAACATAGACACCGCGCAACGGAACCTGCAAGGAAGTGAGAAAGGCCGCCAGCAAGGATGTCCGAGTGAAAGCTGTCAGAAAGACAGGTTGCCAATTTGGACTCTTCATAGCTCCTTTCAGAAAGTTCAGGCAACAACCATAGGGCAGGGGCTTTGACGGTTGCGTGGCTACTATTGTTTCCATAGTTCCCCAAGAAGTCCAACAAATGTCATAACTTACCCGTCATGGCAACAGCGCCTTTTGAGCCTATTTTTTGAGGGGGGGTGCGGACCCCGAATAGGCATGCGGCGCAACGTGGATCCTAGTTGGCAGTTGCAAAGTCTTTCCCTCAGATTAACATAGCCTAAAAAGGGCCCCCAAATTCCCTTGAACATAGTTGCTTGTTGGCTTCGATGTGAATCTAAAGAAGTGCATCCAAACCACATAAGGATGGCTCCAACAGCAACCTCTGAAGCCTAGCCCAGAGCCGCTCCGAACCAGTTCAGAGCCTGGGCAAAGACCAAGGCTTTCAGCTGTTGAACAGGCTGATCTGTGCACAAGCAGAAGGCCAACTTGGGTTGGTGGTGGAAAGCATTCAACTACTTTCTCTTCCTCCAGCAGACCATTTTGTGAATTTTTGTCTGTCCCCGTTCTAAAGTAGGCAAACAGATTTGCAAAGAAGTTGGAAACTGGGCTTCCATTCGGGTAGATTGAACAGTGTGGGCTGTAGAGAAAGAGAGAGAGAGAGAGAGGGCGAGAGCAAGCGAGAGAGAGCGAGGGCGAGAGCAAGCGAGAGAGAGCTTTCACGTGTCCCGCCTGAGGGGCACGTAGTAGCTCAGGACGCCAGACAGGGACGACTCCTTTTGCATCTCCCGCAGGGCACCGTTCATGATCATAGCAGAGATGTGGCCTCTACAGAAAAGCTTCAGGAACAACCCAGCGAACCATGTGGGTGTGAATTTTACTGGGCCTCAGACACTTTGGTGAACATGATTTAGGTGAGGATTCATGTCCACCACTTTTGAGGTTCCCTACCTGGATTCATGGCCATGTTGGGTTGGTACCCCCATAGGAGACGACCAACTCATTTGTTGTTGGGCTGTCGAGGCCGGGACCCCAACAACAGTTTACAACACACACGGAAAGCTTGAGTAGGCATTTCTTTTTTGTTATTCTTTGTGGGGGTGGGGGTGGGGGGTAATTGGAAGGGGGGCCGTTGGCATTCGCTCTGTGGATCTTTGCCATGTATCAGAGTCAAGTCTGTGCCCTTCCACTCTTGCTGGCCCCCGTGCGCTGTTTGGCTCAAGCGTCGTTGCGACGTTAGCGTTTGCCAAGCCAGGTATCATTGGCTATGCCTTTAGCAATCAATATGGCCATGGGTCAACATCCCGTACCAGTGAATACATCCCAATCCCCACTAAAATAGATTAAATGGGTGGTGAATTCACCTACCCCAAAATGGGATCCCATTAGTTTTGGCCCGCATGTCTCTGGCCCTTTGGTGTCTGCTGACCCTTCAGCATTTACTTCTTCCGCAGCGTTGCCGTACGCACCCCCCCCCCCCGCAAAGCTTGGAGCTTCACACTCTGGCGAGTCGCTGGTCTTGTCGGGGTTGGCAGCAACTGTGAGCGTGATGCTCTTCCTGAGATATGGGCCATCCGGCCGACGTCGCGCACCCCAGTTCATTGGTTCCATCATTTCATAGGTGACGGACCCCGAAGTGACACCTACAAGGCCTGGAGAACAAGATGTTGAAACACTCCTGCAAACATGCCTGACACCAGCCTCTTTTGAGCCTTCAGGAAGAAACATTAAACCAAGAGGTCGGACACATGCCCACCCCCCCGCGGGTCTTGCATGGAAAATGTGTCGCGTCCCTTCGTGCCTGTATCGTCGGTATATCCATGTCCTTTGGGAACCCAACATGTCCCTTGAAATGGCTTCTGGAAAATCTACCAAACGAGGCAGTCATGAGACAATCCATTCAGGCATTCAACCTGAAGCCAACAGCGTTCATACATTCCGAATGAGGCAGTTCTGCCTGCAGTTCTCGGCTCCTTCCGTTTCGCTGGCCGGTTGGACACCTCCAAGCTCATGTTTTTTGGCTCGCAAGGCGCCTCTTTTTGCTTATTGTGGGGGTGGACAAACTTAGACATACCTGATGAGACCCAGCCCCTCATTGTGGTAAAATGACCTCATCTGCTCATGACAAACTGCGGGCCATCCATCTCCTATAGCTTGGCTCATTCCTGAAAGATCCACACATCAACTAATCCCAACAAACAGGGAAGTATTCCAGCCAACGCTTCGAATCCAACTATTGCAACAACATCATCAAACTGACATGCCATTCTTGAAACCTGTTCTCCGGCTCTTGCCCCCACCAAGTCGTTTCCGCTTTCCTTTTCCGGAGCACTGACCCTCGCTCACCATGAAGGTGTAGTCCCTCACCTTCGAACTTCGGGGAGCTGGGACGAAACCATCCGGGTATCATTTTTCGAGGGCTCCCTTTCTTTGGAGTGTGCCTAACAAATAACTCAAGTGAGGCAAAGCCACCATGTTACAGGGTCCCCAAACGGGAGACAAATCCGTTCACCTCGGTTCACCAGACCTGCCACCTGTTTCGAGGCTGAAATCTCATTACACCGAGGTTCCGCTGTTCTCCTTTTGACGGATGGTCCATGGTCCAGTTGTTTAAACCGGACAAAAAAAAAGTCGCCCCGCGCCTCCGGGGTGAAGGCAGGGAACAGGCCTGGCACGTCCGCAGCCAGGGAGGTGAGCTCGGGCACCTGGAGCCAAAACTGCCTGAGGCCGACACGGCCGTGCCTTTTTTCCGATGTGTGGGGGTCATGTTTGTTTGGCCGGATGGCCGTGAAAACCAATTGCGGAAAAAGTGGTCCGAGGGTCAACCAAGACACGCAAACAGGAAATCAGGCTTTCTTCCGGAGGTTGGAGGCAGACAAATCATTTGGTTGGCACACCTCCATCTCCCGGCCCAGTCCCTTCCTCGATCTGCTGGTCCGTGTAGCATGCGATGTTCGCGAGGGCCAAACAGAGCGTGAGGAAGCCCAACAAAGGCATAGAGGTGACCAGGAAGGGCTTCGGAGACACCAGCCTTCACCAAAATACGATGTCTGTCCGATGTATTGCCGATGTATCTCTAAATTGTAAACATCACAGCAAAAATAAACTCGCTGCAAATAGATTCGAACGGTGCTCAAGCCGAAGCAAAGAGAAAACATAAAATATACTGGAAGCCCATGACCGCAGGACGTTGGTTTGGAACTCCGAGCTCGCATATCCGAAACCCCGCAAGACCCAATGGCAATCGGCCACCAGAGCTGCATTTTGTTGAGTGCATGTTGGACTGGCCGTTTTGCTAACCACAACTTTGGGTCCTTGTGTGGCTTGAATGCTCATTCAACCTAGCAAGAGCGTGAACCTGTGGCCCACTCTCCCAGGTTTGGGTGGGCCCACGTTTTCAGAACCTCCATATAAAACACACAACTAAGCATTCAGTTTGTTTGCCTCTGAGATCAATATCAACCCATCACATCAATAACTGTTTATAATGTAGAAGTGTGTGCACTGTTTGTTACATATGTACCGGCAGTGCCTTTTTTTGGAGGGCATGTAACGCGCGACTCGGCACCAACCGTGGAACGTGCTCGATCGACATTTCGGCTGTCCAACGCCACCGGAACACCGCTACACCATCAGATACCACTGGGACATGGCAAACTGCCACTCACAAATAGAATGGGATTGTCGGCCGCTCGAACGACAACTTTTAGTTCAGGTGCGCACAGCTGTCAGAGAAAAGGAGTACAGAAGGAGTACCCTTCCTCCAACTAACACGGCACCTGCGGGGAGGTACCTGGAAGATGAGTTTCTTTTCTCCGGAGTTCTTGTTGGGGTTTCCGGCGCCTCGGGATCCACACCATGTCCGAGAGCTGCAAAGTCCGCGCGTGCTCTGCAGGAACCAACGCTTTGGCCGCCTCGATGTCTGAGGCCAATGACTTCTTGGACCGGGGCTCCTGCTGCTTCTTGCGATTCTGGCTTGTGAATTTCATCAGGGGACCTTTGGTGGACATCATTTGGCTGTGGGTCAAAACCGTTGGGATCCCATTTTGGTGTAGGTGAATTCGCCACCCATTTTAGTCTTTAGTGGGGATTGGAATGTTCACTGGGGGTACGGGGTTTTGACCCATAGCCATTTAGTGGAGATTCAAGTGCAGGAACCGCTTTGGAGCTGGTGCCCGAATTGACATTCAAGGCCACTTCGGACTGCCCGCTACTAAGCTTCAATTTAATTTGAGTTGGGCTCTGGGGACTGTTAGGGGGTCTTCAACAGAAAGGGCGCACCGGGCAAACAACAACGATGCTACCTTTGGGGGCCCATCAGGGTTGGGACAAAAGAAAACGCAAGGGTCAAAATTTGAACCAGAAGGCTGCCTTGTGATATTGATAAGAGTGACTTTTTTTGAGGGTGCATTTGCTGTGGTTGTAACGGGACTCCAAGAGGAAAACCACCAATTTTGGGTGCCCAAATAAGTCGGCAAAGAGTTCAAGAAACAAAACGCACTTTTTGAGCCGACGTGACCGCTAAACTATAATGGTGAGGATGTCAAGACTATGTTGCCAGCCTGAAACATCACTTCGCACGAAGTGACTGTCAAAATTGCTGAAATGGTACCAAGTGGGGCACGAACGCCGGATTCCCTTGGTTTTAAGGATGAATCAAGAGGTTCCATTGTTTTACACACACACATGTCAAGACTTCCTAAGGGAAGCAAAAAGGACACCGTTGCCATGGGAGGGTGAAAGTTCCACCCCTAGAAGGACTGCCCGTAAGAGTCATTGGAACCACTTGGCAACTTCTTTGTTTGATACCCTCTTTGCTGGATGCCTCCTTGTGGCTGGGCAGGTTAGACTTGTCAAGGTGCGGCAAGAAAGCGAACTAGGAACAGCAATCTCCACGAATCTGCTTAGAACCGTGCCTGCTGCCTGCACTTCCACTCCCGCGCTTCCCTTCATTGGCATCATCTGAAGGCAACACAAAACTTTTCAAGATGCGCATTGGTGATAAAATACGGCTGCCAGAGTGACCAAAGTGCCACACAACCCCGTGGATTCGGGAAGCGACAGTCACCAAAGGTGCTCCAACCCTCTACATTATCTTTCAGTCTCTTATCACTACTTAAATTCAATCCACTAAATGATGAAACTTCTGTATCATCTAATTGTAAATATTTAGTGCCATTAATAAAACTATCAATGGTGTTAGTTGCTTCCAGTCTTAATACAGCATCACTAGTTGAATGTCTCAAACTGATTTTATGAGCACTTCCAATAGTCATATCACCGTCAATAGTCCAGTGGCCTCGTAATTCACTATTATTACTACAATTATTTAAGACTACTGTATTATCAGCATAAGTTGTAGGTACTCCCACAACCAAATTAAAAGAATTTGAAACGTTGCTATTCCTGACTATTTAATCTTTTGTATCAAGACACATTTCGGCATTATCAAGAATAAGTTTTGATGTGTCGCTAAATTGAACGTTGCCACTTGGCAAGTTTTATGATAATAAAGTATTTCCTGAAACTGACTGAACTTGATTGACTTCAACCTTTTTACCAGAAACCATTGTCAAATCGCCGTTTGTATCTACATCACCTAATACATCAACTGGTCTATTGAAAATGGCTTTGGATACGGCACCGTCGCACATAAAATATTGGTTAGAATAATTACTAACATCACCAACATTAACAGCAACAAAATTATTATGAGCCATATAAAACCCTTGAGCCAATATTTTTAAAAATCAAAAATGAACCATTATTAAGGGATACTGCCTTGTCAGTGCCTATAAATTGGACGGCGTCAGTAAATCTTGCTTGACCTGCGCAAGTTAAAACATAACCAGCAACACCAAGAGCACCTAAACCGATCCTATCCTTAACCCACACACGACCAACATTCGCATTTCGTATTTGAGTTTCCCATTGACTTCCTGAACGACCCATCCACAGTCTACTCTTTTTTTTTAATATTGAATTTTCTGCTAAACATAACGAACTGAATATGTCATCCATTAGGCGGCGCTCTACATTTATTACAAAATACCGTGTTGCCAGTAACCATTGCAATAGTACCTTGAAAAGTTGAAGCACTACTACAATTAACAGCACCTGCTACCGATTGTAGGTTAGTATCTATTTTGTCTAACTTTGGTAAATCCATTGATGTTAAACTATTGATAGTACTTGAATTTGAATTATTAATAAATCTTGTGTAGTGTTGTCTGAGATGATTGAGGCAAATGTATTGCTGTATGCGGTGTTTGTCTTGAATAAGTTAGTATCATTTGTATATGATGTTGACCATCTGCTTGAATAGTTGTGTTTCCTGTTGTGGTCCAAGAAGCACCCCCGCCTGCTTGAAAAAATTCTATATCTGTTAAACTTGTTGACATTGTGTTTCCCTGCCCTGCTATCTTATTTTTTGTCAATTAATGATATATGCTATGCGATGTTATTGTGGTTCTGCCTACTGTATTATTTAATATTACTATTCCGTTTGTGTTTGTTGCTATGTTGCTGTCGTGTGTTGTTAATACTGCTAAATGTGATGCTAATGTATTATTATGTCCTGTGATTAAAGAAGAATTGGAACTAATACTGTTGTTAAAACCACTAATTGAAAAGTATTAGAACTAATATTATTTAGCATTTGTATCAAGTTTAATTGTGTTTGCTGATACAGTCGGTATTATTGAAGTTATTGTTTGACCGTACGCCGTTATATTATCAAGGTTGCTTCTACTTGGTCATTAAACATTGTTGTTGGTGTTGCGTTAATTCCTCTTAACTGTCTGTGCTAAAATAAAAGCATCAACTTCTTCAACTGTATAACCGCCACCAAATGAACCTGCTGTGTCTGCATTCATACTAATTCGCTTGCTACAGTTCTGCTTGAGCCATCCACTGACAATCCTAAAAACATAATTGTTATGTGCTAGGGATGAAACAATGATATTTTAATCTTTTCTTGCCCCTTGAACCAAATATACCTTTATTTAATGCATTTTATTTTTCTTGCTTCTGTCTCAAATATTCATTTTGCAATATTTGGTAACACTGTGTTACATTCTGTAGCGGCGGTGTGTTTGCTATTCTACTATTTTGTTGCGGTGGTGATGCTTGTAGCATCGCTTCGCGTGATTGCATCGCTTCTCGTGGTTGTTGTGGAATTTCTTCGTGATACTCTACTCTTTCAGGCTTCGCCATTGGAACTGCTTTTGGTCGTGACTTGACTACCTTTTGTTGTAATAAACCTTGACAAGTCTTTTTCGTGTTTATACCTTAACTTTTCAAGAACACATTTTTACCGCATTTTCACAGGTTATCTACGTGTCCTTCATTTGTTCTATTTTTGATTTGCTTTTCAATGGCGGTGCTGGCGCTGGTTTGGTTTGTGGTGGCGGTTGTTCAGGTAAAGGTTGTGTTTCTTCTTCAATAGGTGGTAATTCATTTACTGGCTCATCTGCTTCAATCGTATTATTAATTTCAGGTTCAACTTCTGACATAACATAAATATTTATATATATATATATATGTTGTTCTATAATTATCTATCTATTTTCCACAGTATGATTTTAGGAGACATATTAGCATATGTTTTAAATAATAATATTGAACATGGCACTTATTCAATTATCTAACTGAAATAAAAGTGAAAATTGCACGGGTACCCCGTGAAAATCAATAACTTTGTTTCTTGAAGTTGTAATTTACAAGTGTTAATATTTTTACCGCCTACATCAATAAAATATGCATATATGGGCGAGGTGTGGTCACTATTCACTCCGCTGAGTCGTTGATTAAGTTGAACCTTTTAAATCACCCAATTACTAAAATTATTAGGTGCTGAATATTTGTAATCGCTTAGTTGAGGTGAGTTAAGATATACATGTCGAAAAGGAACTAAATTAAAGTATCCACTTAACCAAGATGTTGCAGGTTCGTAGGCAATATAAATGCTGAATAAATAATTAGAGCGCGGCCCGCCATGGGGTGTGTGTTGTTGAAATCAGCATGTTTTACACCTTGGCGTGTGTGGATGCACCTTTCTTGCATATGCGGTCTTTGGTGATTTTTGGAGAAGGCCACCCACTGCAGGCATCTTTCCACTCCCTGCTTTCTGGCAATCAGTGTTCTCCAAGGGTTTTCTTGCTATTCCCTTTGTATCCCCCTAAAAGATCCTCAAACTCCCCCAGTATTCCCCTAATTAGCACCCTCCTAGTAATTCTGTCCCTAGCATTACCCCAGTGTGCCTTTGTTATTTTCTTAGTATACCCTTAATCTGGGGTGCATTTAAGAATGTCAAATAATATTGTGTGTTTTTTGTGTGTGTGTTCTCAATGTTTGTTTGTCGCTGGCATTTTCGAGAAACAACGGTAATTGGCTCGGCAAGGCTTGTCACGGCTTGTCACTGAACAACTTCATTGCAAGGTTTACCCTTTACCTTTTATGGATGTAAACTTGGTTCAACCCTAAATAACTTAGCAATGTCAAACCCATGAAACACGTGTAAGTTTGGGGAAACCCTACGTTGCTTGATCCCTCGTTGCCAACGGTGGGTTTACCCTAGCGACCGACATGCGATAGTGACTCTGTTACTGTACGAGGCCCTGGGGCTTTCATGATTGTCTCGACCACGCGATGAGGCCACTTGACGCTGTCGTTCAACGTCAGCCCAACAAGCTGAGCGCCAGCAAGCCTTCGTTTTTGGGGCACCGGTTTGTTCGGCCCGTTCGTGGCGCGATCTTCAGGGGCTACTGACAAGTAGTACTTACTTGGGAGGTTATATAATATAACTTGCCCTGGGTGTCTTGTTGCAGGTGAAACGTAACTTTGGCTTTTTGATGACCACGCGCTAGGATGAAGAGGCTGAGTTGGACTGAGACTGGGTCTCTGTGTGTCTCTGTGTGTGCAAGACTACGAGAGACCGTGTAGTAAGTACTCCTGAGGGCAGCGATGAATCCCGAGCACATCACCACCCTGGGCACAAGTGGCATCATCATTTCATACAAGCATCCAAGCTGCAAACATCAAAAAAGGAGTGGCTTCCCCGAACATATCGTGTTTCATTTGCAGGCAGGCAAAAGCTGCCACAAAGAGGACTTGCTGGGTGAATCCGGCGTTTCAAGTCCGCTCCTTCGCCGCCTTGGCGGGTCCTGAGTGAGAAGGAGGCCTTTTTGGAAACTCCGTAGCAGGTGAATCAAGCCCGGGCTCGGGAGAAAACTGCCATCGGGCAGCCACGGTCAACCATGCTAAGCTACTTTTTCAGTGTGAACCAATTTGCAAACTGCCAAGGAAAAGTGCAACAAGTTCAAGACCGTGGCTGCAAGCGCTGTGGCCTTTGTCATGGAAGGGGAGCAATGCAACGACCGTGAACTTTGCCCAAAGCTAGTTCTCGCATTAAATGCTGCCGCCTAGTTTTGCTGAGTTGTTTTCCTCACAGAAACTGGCAAGGAACTGGCCCATATTCTTCTGAAGGTGACGGCTGAGGATGCCATCAACTGTTTCTTGGAGGTTGACAAATCGAAAGCGATGTTTAGGGGGAGCTGGTAGGCCTCAGGGGTGTAGTAGGCACCAGTAGGGGTAGCTCTGCGGGCACGCGGGAGTCAAAACAGAACACTCCGAGTAGCCTCAGAACTCATTGGTTCCAAAAAGAATAAATTAATTGCGGGTTTTGTAAAACTAAAAGTCTCGCATTTAAGCTAATCACCGTTTTAGCGGTAGGGCCGCGGGGGCCCTACCCTTAGGACAGTCGGTAGCGCTACCGACTGTCGTAAGCAACCCCCCCCGGTTCAACGATATCGTTTTTTTGGGTGTTTTAAGCGCGCCAGGGCTAACCCAAGATGCATTTAACAATGTCACGGGGTTGCTTACGACAGTCGGTAGCGCTACCGACTGTCCTAAGGGTAGGGCCCCCGCGGCCCTACCGCTAAAACAGTGATTAGCTTAAATGCGAGACTTTTAGATTTGCAAAACCCGCAATTCATTTGTTTGTGGTAAACACAGCTGGTTCATTGCAGCGGGTGCCTTAAGTCTTTGCCCATTGCGCCGGCAAGAAGGATCAAGAACGCTTTCGATGCGTCAACCAAGAAAAGTTGATGGCATCCTCAGCCGTCATCTTCAGAAGAATATGGGCCAGTTCCCTGCACAGTGCCAGTTTCTGTGAGGAAAACAACTCAGCAAAACTAGGCGGCAGCATTTAATGCGAGAACTAGCTTTAGGTAAGGTTCACGGTCGTTGTGTCGCTCCTCTTCCGTGACAAAGGCCACACAGCGTTCGCAGCCACGGTCTTGAACCTATGGCACCTTTCCTGGGCAGTTTGCATCATTGCTGGACATTGAAAAAGTAGCTTAGCATGGTTGACCGTGGCTGCCCGATGGCAGTTTTCTTCCGAGCCCGGTCTTGATTCACCTGCTACGGAGTTTCCAAAAAGGCCTCCTTCTCATTCAGGACCCGCCAAGGCGGCGAAGGAGCGGAGGCCAGGATTGCTGATCGGGGGTGGTGGGCTGAAACGCCGGACTCACCCAGCAAGTCCTCTTCGAAGATGTTCGGGGAAGCCCCTCCGCTTTTTGATGTTTGCAGCTTGGATGCTGTCTGAAATGAGGATGCCACTTGTGTCCTGGGTGGTGATGTGCTCGGGATTCATCGCTGCCCTCAGGAGTACTTACTACACGGTCTCTCTTAGTCTTGTACACACAGAGACACACAGAGACCCAGTCTCAGTCCAACTCAGCCTCTTCATCCTAGCGCGTGGTCATCAACAAGCCAAAGCTACGCTTCAGTTACTTGGGCTACTACAAAATTGGCCTGCCACAAGACGCCCTGGAGATCGCGCCACGAAAGGGCCGAACAAACCAAACTTCAACAGTCAAGCGGTGCCCCAAAAACGAAGGCTCGCTGGTGCTCAACTTGTTGGGCTGACTTTGAACGACAGCATCAAGTGGCCTCATCGCGTGGCCGAGACGATCATGAAAGCCCCAGCGCCTCGTGCGGTAACACAGTCACTATTGCATGTCGGTCGCTAGGGGGTAAACCCACCACATGTTGGCAACGAGGGATCAAGCAACGCAGGGTTTCCCCCAGACTTAGAAGTGTTTCATGGGATTTTGAATTTACTAAGTTAGTTCCGCATGAACGTTAAACAAAGTTCAATCCATAAAAGGTAAATGGTAAGCCTTGAATGAAGTTGTTTGGTGACAAGCCTTGCCGAGCCAGGTACTCTTGAAATTGCGACAAATAAACATCGATAAACACACAAATAACGCAAATGACTTTTTGACATTGTTAAATACACCCCAGTAATATTCGCTCAGTATTCCCCTAATGTTCCCCAATAATTTTCTCCTGGTAATCTGTGTTCTTCCAGTAGTCCTCTATCATGCCCTCGGTGTTCCCAAAAAGTTCCTTTAGTTCTCTCTGGTTATACCCTCTAGTCTCTCCTCAGTGTTCCCCTAGTAACTGTTCCCAAGTATTTCTTCAGTACTCCCCTTTTGTTTCTCGAGTATTCCTCCCTTACTATACCCCTAGCATTCCCCTTATCATGCCCTGATACTCTTGCCCTAACTCATTTTGATTTTTCTTGTATACCCCAAACCTTCTCTCAGTGTTCAAGTGTTCCCCAAATATTCCTTCAATCTTCCCCTTAGCAGCTTCTTGGTAATTCCCTACCAGACCCCCTACATTCCCCTCACTATTCCCCTACTACTCTAGTATTCTCTTGGAGTACCCTCTAGTATTTCCTCAGTGTTGTGCGAGATTCCCTTAACATTCCTGAGGTAGTCTGTATTCTCCTAGCATTTTCATAGTATTCACTAGTGTTCCCTTAATATTCCCCTAGCACTCCCCTTACTATTCCTCGAATATGCCCCTATTCCTGTAGAATAAATTGAGCAAATACTAAGGAATATTGGGAGAATGCTAGAAAATACTAAGGAATACTAGGGCAATATTAGGGGAATACTAGAAGAATACAACTACTAGGGGTGAGACAATGCTAAAGGAATAGAGAATACTAAGAGGAATGCTAAGGGAATATTAATGGAATACTAAGGAAGTATTGTGAATATTAGGAACATACTAAGGAAATATTAAGGAATATTCAAGGAATACTGGGGAGTGCTGAGAGAACACTAGGGGCAAGAGAATATTAAAGGAATATGGCAAGACTTTGGGAATATTAAAGGAACAATGATGACTCTTCAGGGAACTCTCAGGGAATAGTAAGGGAATGCTATATAATGGAACACTGACAGAACACGAAAGAAATACTCGAAAAACACTGAGGGGACAATGCGGGAAGTGCAAAAACAATCCCCCGAACAAAACTTTGGAGGTACTGGTCATTTCCCAAGGGAGTGTGTGTTTTTTCTATTTTTTGGGGTTGTTTTTGTTTTTGGTTGGTTTTCTCAAGGTTTGGGTCACATGTCCTTTTCCAGAGTACATGGACATGGTGTGCTGGCGCGTGTTGTTCTGAGTTTTTCTGGTATTTCGCAAACGCAGGCCCCATGGCGGGCCCTTCTGAATAATTAACCACAAACAGGCTTATTGAAAAAATAGGAGTTGATGAATGAGATTGCATTTAATGATATAGACACTCGCAAAAAAGTCAACAATTCAATCACTCGGTATTTTGTACAAATCTTGCTGCGCATGCTTTACATAATTATCACCCCATCCTGCTTTAGTTTTGATGGTAAGCGTTGTGCTGTTTCAATATGTTTATTATTCCTGATTTTGCAACAATCTCTATTACATAAATCTCTAGGTTTCCACACTCCGTGTGTAAAGAGGGCGTCGCCCTGTTACCAAGTAGTAATGTCTTTGCGGACAGCTACAGGTGTCAAGCAGTGACTGCATCAAGCCACATCTGACAAGCCAAAAGGCAGTATCATTTGAACGATACTGGTGGTATCATTTGAACGATACTGGCGGTATCACGTGGGCGATACTGGTGGTATCGGTTGGGGCGATACTGGTTGTATCGGGTGGATGTTGCTTTACCATGCTATAATTATAACATTTTATACCCGTGTATGTTATATTTCAATATTTCGATATTTCATTTATTTATTGTAAAGAAGTATTTACTAAAAAACAACCATATATATATATATTGTAGTAGGCATGATGGAACATGCAATTAATAATTATATATTGTTGCCACTTCAAAAAGAGAATGTGGAACTATACAAATTAAATTTACCTAATGGAATAATGAATAACATCAGTGAGTACGCTTTGGGTAAGTAAGATGAATAAACAAAATAAACAAATAATTGAAGATCAGGTGGGCATTAAAAGATTGTGTAATACAAACGTTGAAGACGACATCTTAATATTTCTGACTGTTTAACAAAATACCACCATATGAATATGTCAAGCAGTTTCTACCAAGTAGTAAGAAACATTTGATGATATTGATAATATCATGTGGATGTAAAAATACCAACATATAGAAGACGTAAAAGACGAAATGAAATTAATTATTGGAATGAACATGTTTAACATTAAACATGCAGTTAAAGAAATTCATATTATATTGAAATGGTGTATGAAATAAGTAAGGAATATGAAACAATGGGTAATCACCAATTAAACGATTTTCCTAAACATAAATTATAATCATACCATAAATATAACATTTATACTCTTATATGTTATAATTATACTTTAAGTAGAGTGTTTTATATACTTGACCCCCCAGAATCTACAAGCAGGGCCACGCCCCATGTTTCCATATAATGCCCCAATAACATGAATAACCCGAAGTGGTTGATACACTGTTTGAAAACAAGGATTGTATCATTTACTGTGGGCATATTTTCTGTAAGGATGGGCACGCTCAAAAAATAGACGACGAATGCGATAAAACGAAAGAGGGGAGGAATGCTGTAGCTGTTCTGATTTTGTTCAAGAAATGGGCAAACCATTTTAAACTGTTAGAACATATATTGTTGAAATGCTTCTGCAAAATTGAGCGGAAACAAAAGGATAAGGTGGATGAAATGAGACTTTGGGAAATGAGTGAAATGAATGAGAATAGAGAATGGGGGTAGGAAAAAGTTGTAGGGGGGTACGAGTTTGGGCGAAATTATATGGGGCATGGTGTCCAGGACCCCCGTGGCAACACCTTCAAAGAAGTCTGCCAAAACTTTTTGGAAGCCACATAAGGCCAACCACTATTTCAAAGAGACCCCCAAGTGAAAAGGTTGTGAATCGCGAAGCGATCCCTTTGAAAAAGGTCCCTCAAGCGCCCTTACCCGCCGAGCCACAAGCGGGTGTACGTCAACCCCGCCGCCCAAGGCCAAGTTTTTACCCCGGCAATCTTCGATTCGGCTCCTTCTGGGCGGCGGCAGCCGCCAAAAAGCAGCCCTCGGTCAGAGGCTGCAGCTTCTCGATGTCGGAAGCTTCGCAGAGCTTCTTCAGGCAGGTCTGGTTGAAGACCTCCTGCCGAAATGGGCTCGAATTGGGCTCGACATGGATGAGGATAGGCTTTAGGGCCGGCAGAAAGGCCCCGCTCGGGAAATCCCTCGCATACACAAAATGGGACTGTAGCGAATGGGACTCCTGAGGAGTATGGGTTTTGCTGGTCGAAGACCTCCTATGGGCGAGCTTTCTATTCACCTCCGATGGACAATACATGGGTCAGTGGGGAAAAAGAAAGACGTGTTCAACCAAACCAGAACGCAAGTTTGAATCAATTGAGCAGTGACCCCGGTAGAAGGAATTATCTTAGTGGTTGCTATTTCTACTGGGGAAGCAAACCCAACAAGAAGATGGAAAAGGCTGCCACTCAAGAATTCGAAGCAAATGTACTTAGTTGCCTGAAATAATATCATGCGCTAGCATCTGAACATGCAAATGTTCCTTTTGACTTCCCCCAAAACGCTAGCAAAAACGAGGGAGGGGCAACAGGTAGTTTCACAAAAGCGCCGATCATTTTCCTCGAATGCTTGATTTGTAAGACATACGGGTTGGACTTGCAATTCGCCTTCTGGATGCGGCACAGTAGGAAGCACCAACCAATACAGTTGGGTTCTGATTAACGGCAATCCTGAGAAATCTTGCGCCCAAATTCCTTTGGGCGAACTCCATTATGCAAGCGAAAGTCGCCTGTGGAGCCCTTCGATTTTTCCCACCCACGGAATCCCAAGTTGCGCTTTTAAGGTTTGTGGGTCAAAGGAACTGCGGGCCCCGGGATGGAAGAGTGCTCTCCGAGGAACTCGGGGCGCCTGGATCTTGCGGTCGCCTATTAAACTGGCGCATCCCTGTAGTTTAAAAAGAACCGGTTTTCTATGCCAAGAAAATCTTCGTCGCTTCCTCTGTGGCAAACAATATCCAAATTGTTTTGACACAAGAATTGTCTTCCAGGAGCTCAGGTCAAACGATGATCGAAACTCAGCTGGTGATTTGGTCTTGGGGTTCAAACCCCCGCTCCTTCTCCAGCGACAAAGAGTTCCTCAGGGAGAACAGCATGTACTGCAGGGGGGAGCTGAACACGATCCTGAGCAAAGGTTGCCTTTTGGAAAAATAGATGGCCCTGGTAAATGGAACAAAACCCATCTAAACCAGTGCCATCTATTTTTACCCAGGCTCACCTAAAAAGGACACCTATGATCCTGAGTCGCTGAAAAGTGAACAACATGCTAGTCGCTTCAGAAGTTCATGGTTGTCCAAAAGGGCAGAAAGGTTGAAATGACCAAAAGGGAACAATTCAAGTAAGGACAAGCCTTCGAAAACATCCGCCACTTCCAGGGCTTGAAGAGCATTAGATCAAACTTGACCCAACCAGAAGCAATACCTCAATACCTGAGCAAACAACTCCGGTGAACTGAGTCGAACCGAGCCGAACCCAGCAAAACAGTTTATTGTTTGTTGGTTAGGCTGGACACTTCACGGTCCAGCAAGCTTTGCGCGACCAAGAACAAGTGTGCTTTCAGTCCGTGGTGGCAACATGCCATTCAGCAAAAGAATCGCACTCATTTTACCTTGGCCGTGGGTCGAGAATGGCTGTGGCAGCCCTCAAATTATCTTTTTTGGGGCGGAGGGCTTCACTTTAGTGACCTCACCCATGGCAAAGATGTCTCTGGGGGAATCGTTATTTAGTGGTTGACATCTTTGGAATCATTGTTGGGCGGAAGGGTTACTGTTTGCCTAGGTTCGGCGCGGCTGTTTTTTTCCCGAAAGCATGGCGAAGGGTTCTTCCGCTGGGTTCACTTGAGTTGTTCTCATGAGAGTCATTGCAAGGAGTCATTGCAAGGAATCATCATCATGAAAGTCGTTGCAAGGTGTCATTGCAAGGAATCATCATCATGAAAGTCATTGCAAGGAGTCATTGCAAGGAGTCATTGCAAGGAGTCATTGCAAGGAGTCATGAGAGTCATTGCAAGTTGCAAGGAGCCAAGTTCATGGAGTCAAGTGCAGTTGCAAGTGCAAGGAGTTAAGTGCAAGTTGCAAGCGCAAGGAGTCAAGTGCAAGTTGCAAGTGCATGGCGTCAAGTGCAAGTTGCAAGTGCGTGGAGCCAAGCGCAAGTTGCAAGTGCAAGGAGTCAAGTGCAAGTTGCAAGTGCAAGGAGTCAAGTGCAATTGACTTGCGAGGAGTTAAAATCTCTTCTTAGGGCGGCGAGGTAACAAGTGAACCCTCTTCGAACTTTGCTGCGTTTTGGAACCAAGCTTCTTCGAAAAGGTAAACCCTCTGCAGCTTTTCTGGGTCCGGACCACCGCGCCGAACCTGGAAACTAGACCACGGTTGGCCCGAAAGCATCACAGCCCCGTGACCATTCTGCGCAAGTTCCTTTGCGCAAGTTGCTCTGCGCAAGTTCCTTTGTGCAAGCTGCTCTGTGCAAGAAGCTCTGTGCAACTGACTCTGTGCAAATGTCTCTGTGCAAGTTGCTCTGCGCAAGTTGCTCTGTGCAAGTTGCTCTGCGCAAGTTGCTCTGTGCAAGTTGCTCTGCGCGTAAGTTGCTCTGCGTAAGTTGCTCTGCGCAAGTAGCTCTGGGCAAGGTGCTCTGCGCAAACTGGTCTGTGCAAGTTGCTCTACGCAAGTTTCTCTGCGCAAAATGGTCTGTCTATGCAAGTTGCTTCGTGCAGCTTGCGAAGCCCGCCCGCGGACCAGGGGGAATTGAACCCGCGACCCGCCGGTCCCGGGAGCAGGCGCGCGAACCACGAGACAACTCTTGAGGGAGCAAAAAGCCTCGAGTTTTTGCACCTCGGCCACGCCGATCCCCGCAGAGGGTCGCGCGAGCGCCGCAGAAATCGTAAAGAACCTCGAGTTTTTGCACACCGACCACGCCGATCCCCGCAGAAAACACCTCGAGTTTTTGCACCTCGACCACGCCGATCCCCGCAGAGGGTCGCGCGGGCCAAAAAAAACACCCTCGAGTTTTTGCACCTCGACCACGCCGATCCCCGCGCGCCAAAACAAAATCGCAAAAAACCTCGAGTTTTTGGACCTCGACCACGCCGATCCCCGCAGAGGGTCGCGCGAGCCAAATCCCAAACAGAAACACGAGTTTTTGCATCTCGACCACGGCGATCCCCGCAGAGGGTCGTGCGAGCCAAAACAAAATCGCAAAACACCTCGAGTTAACACCTCGACCACGCCGATCCCCGCAGAGGGTCGCGCGAGCCAAAACAAAATTGCAAAAAACCACGAGTTTTTGCACCTCGACCACGCCAACCCACGCAGAGGGTCGATTTCGTAGACTGTCGTCGGCACTACGCAGGGTTGGTTAGGGTTGGTTTGAGGTGGCTTGGGGTTGGTTTAGAGCTGGTGTAGGGCTAGGTTTGGGGCTGGTTACACTAGTTTGGGGTTGGTGTAGGGTTGGTTTAGGGTTGGTTTAGGGCTGTAGAGCTTAGGGTTGGTTTAGGTGGCTTAGGCCTGGTTTAGGGTTAATTTGGGTTGGTTCAGGGCTGGGTTGGTTTAGGGTCGGTGTAGGGTTTAGGGTGGTTTGTGGTTGGTTTAGGGCTGTTTGGGGTTGGCTTAAGGTGGCTTAGGACTTGCTCTTTTTAGGGCTGGTTTAGGTTGGTTTGGGGTTAGGGCTGGCTTCGGGTGGTTTAGGGCTGGTTTAGGGTCGGCCGCGCCAAACCAAAAACTGACCCTCCCCAAACCGCTCATCGATAGCATTGTTGTATCGTTGTCAAGGTCCCTCCGAAACGGGGAAACAACCAGAGATGCGGTTTCCTTCTAGTTGGCGGTTTGGATTGGTGGTTTGGTGGTCAAGGGGAGGTTTCCCATTTACCGTCTACAAGAAGCAGGTTCAAATCTCCAAACCACCAATCCGAATCACCAACTAAGGAATCCCTGCGAGATTTGTTACACAAAAACAGGCAAAATCAGGTTATGAGTTAGCCGAACGTTGCCCGTGCCAGAAGGTAAACCAAACTAGGGCTACCGACCACTTGCCTGCGTTTTGGTGCAATATATTTTGCGTCAAAAATCAAGTTTCTCCTTTGGGCTTCCCTTTCGCCCAACCTGAACAAAATACCAACTCAAGAAACAACACGCGCCCATAATAATCAAACCAAAGGAACAACGAAAAATAACATGACACATGTTGAGCGAGCCCACCTTGCCAATACCACCAGTTTGACTGAAACTCTGAACAAACACGTTCTGATCCTGAGGCACGTTTAGTCTACCCTAAAACATGTTTGGCGGAGACCCCAGAAAACGACACTGTTTTCTTAAAAAGAAACGTCTTATATATGGGCAAAACAGCTGCGAAAAGGGGGTCCTTTGGCTTTGAGCCAAGGCTCAGCCCCACCAACATGCCCAGCGCGCTGATGAGGTTTTTCCTGACACACTGCCAGGAGCTGAGCAGCAGCACAGCCACCACCATGCCGAAGCTGCCGTAGAGCCACAGGAGCAAAGGCTCTAGGCTCTGCCTGCGACCAAGTCATACATCGGCTTGGAGCCAAAGGAAGGGCAACTTTCGGGCCATTAATTTTCCCACATGGCTTCGCTTGCGCTGACTTGGGAAGTGGGAAGCTAGGGGAAATCTTGGTTTAGAACCAAGGGGATAGACAGGTTGAGAGCCAACACAACAGAAAGCTGCTAGTTGCAAAAGCCCCCTGCAATCGGCTTAACAGGAAAATACAGGAAACCAGAGTGGGTTACGCGCCACTCCTCTGGAAGTCCAAGACGACGTGGTGCCGCAGCAGTGCGTGGAAGAGCAAGCGCCGGCTATTGCACAAGAAGATCCTCACTTGGCAGGAACCCAAACAGTGGATGGACATGAGCAAACAAGTATATATATATATGCAAAAAAAACAGATAGATAGAACATCAAGGCCCTGCGGCGTGCAAGTCAACTTGCGCAAGCACGCTCGCGCAAGTGCGCTCGTGCAAGTGTACGTATGCAAGCGAGCGAGTGTGGACTCGCGCAAGTGCGCTCATTCAAGTTGCAAGCCTGCTCCTGCAGGCGCGCGCTCGTGCAAATGCGCCCGTGCAAGTGCGCTTGTACGAGTGCGCTCGTGCAAGTGCTTTCGTACGAGTGCACTCGTTCAAGTGTGCTTGCACAAGTGTGCTGCTGCGACTTTGCGCGCGCAAGCTTGCCTGGGCAGGCTTGCTCGTGTGAGTGCGCTAGTGGGATCGGCGTCCCTTCTCCGGCCGATTTCCCGCCAAGGAGCCGACAGGTGCCGGCAGGGCCCAGGAGCAAGGGGCTGGCCAGTAGCAGGTTATCCATCGCTTGTCCGCGCCCAAACTTCTGCCTTACGCGCCGTGAACTTTACAGGAGACAACAAGAGGTGCACTTGTCTCGGCTGATCGGAATGAAAGTTTACTGGCCAAGCTTAGACCCTCTGAAAGGAATGGGGATTGGATTCTTTAGCGGCAGTCTTTGCAAAACAAACCAAACCGGCGAGTTCAGTCTCGCAATGTACGGGTTTTGGTCCGCTTCGAAGCCGCTTCAAATCCGCCCGATCGCCCGGGCTGCAGGAAGCTCGTCGCCGCAAAGAGCAGCAGCACGCTGCCCGCGGTAAAGTGGAGAACGTCCTTCACCCCCTCCTTCATGATCTGCAAGTCGCCTCACGCGCACCAAAAAGATTGGGGACTCAACGAAGCCCACAATCAAGCGGGCCCCAAATTTATGGGGGAAAGGGCCGCACAGTTGCGGGGTGCCACCAACAAGCACGCCAAGTGCAACCTGACTGGAGGCTTCGAGTTGAAGGCTGGCGTTTCCTCAGGCTGGGAACGAGGGAATGGCATTGATTCCCTAAGGATTGTGTCTAAATAGGGGAACCCAGAAAACGCTTTTCCTTTTAGCTTCCCATTCAACCCACCAACTCCCAAAAGCACACCCAGCTTCTGCCCCTCCGGCCCCAGGAAGCGAGGCGCTGGGGATGATGAGCTCCGTGGGCCCCTCCGGCGCGGGCGGCTGACTTTTCAGCAGCCAGATCTCCCGGCCCAGCCAGAAGAAGACACCCACCACCCCAAACAAAATCATCAGGAAGAGGCCTTCCAGCACAAAGTCCTGGCGCGACATCAGGCCGAAGGTTAGACCAGCAAACTCTAGAGATCGAAAAACAAGGTTACATCACCACGCGCAACCCCGCGCAAGCTTCAAGCATCTTAAGCCAGAATTATCAGATTTCAGGCTCTTGTTCAGAAGAAGGCTTTCGGGTCTGCTTCTTTTCCATTCATGGACGTGCAAAAGAGACGCGCGCGCATTTTCGCGCGAATTCGACTGCACGTGCTTTGCATGCCTGCGAGACGGAGTGCGGGACCCGACTTCTTGTTTCAACCTGGTCTGCGCGCTCCTTGCCCTGGCTCAGAAATTGGCCAAGAAATTCAGCCCCCCTGGCCCCTGGCTCCAGACGCGTAAAGGACAAGCCCTCTTAAAGACCAAATGGACGCGAAGAAATAGGTGCGGATTTATTTTGGGTGTTTCTTTAGTTTTTTTTTGGGGGGGGGGATTTTTTTTCGGTTCTTCGTCCGGGCCAGAAAAATGTCGCATTTTACAGCATTTTCTCGCAAAATTGACGCATTTTACACTAGCCCGCCAACATCCCCAGCATCGTTCTCAACATCCCCCGCATGTCCAGTAGCCGGGGGGTTGGGGGAGGCGGCAGCCCCCCCCCATGATGTTTGCAGAAGTGATGATTCAAATAGTGCAATTAAATCTCTCCAAAAAGTCTAAAAAGTAGCGGGGGGGTTGGGGGGCGCTCGAAGAAGTGATGATTCAAAAAGGGGAGCAATTAAATCTCTGCAAGAAATCTAAAAAGTAGCGGGGGGGTTGGGGGGCTGCCCCCACCATGATGTTTGAAGAAGTGTTGATTCAAATAGGGGTGCAATTACTCTGCAAACAATCTAAAAAGTAGCGGGTGGGTTGGGGGGGGAAACCCCCCCATGATGTTCGAAGAAGTCATGATTCAAATAGGGAGGAACTGGTGATGCTGGCCATAAGTCAGCGAAAAGCCGAAAAAGCTGCCGAAGAGGAACTGGGAATGCAGAGGATGCGAAAAGCCGAAGCCAAAAGCCACCAAAAGCCGCATAAGCCAACAAGAAGCCAAAAAGCCAAGAAGCCGAGAAGCCAAAAAGCCAAGAAGCCAAGAGGCCAAAAGCAAAACTCCCCGCCAAAAAAAAAAAACAGGGAAAAAAAACAAAAACCAACTTAACATAAATACCCCTCCCGAAGAAGTTCAGAACCCATGGGCCTCGACCGACCGATTTCTTACAAAGCGCTCGTACTGTAAAAATTGAAATACAAAGCAAGCAGACCAAAAGAAGAGTCACGTTGAGGTGGTAATTTGAGCTGTTGCGCTTCAGATGTCTTTCTTGATGAGCCTATCTGGTGCGCACATCAGTCGGTTTCTCTGCTTTTCAATGCATCCTCCGCACTTTTCACTGCAGAGATTCCTGCAGGCCCAGGGCGCTTGGGCCAAGTGATCCGCAGGGGGCGTTTTTCTTGCCGGCTGCACGACCCAAGCCCGGTTTTGCTTGCACACACACTCCAAAAACAAGCAACAAACAGTGGGAAGCAAGGGCCAGAAACCTACCCAGCGCCTCTGGGCCTGCAGAACTTTTCTGTATCAACCCGGACGGACATCCTGGAGGAAGCTGCGGTTGGCTGGATCATCCAAGCGCTGCATCCTACGAAGATTGGGTTTGTCTGAGGGAACAGGCGGTTTTGTTCTGGGGTGGGCCCTCAGGTACCGGTGGATTGGCGAAACCACATCCATACCGTTGCTCCAAAGCCCCAAAAACACTTGGCACAGAAAAAGGGTAGTTGGGCAAATGAAGGGAAAAGCCAACGTCATTGTCTACCCTTGTGTGTGCTCATCTCAGAGGAGGCTTGGAGCAAGCCTGCAACAAATGGAGGGACTGAGAGGTATATGATTGTTGCCTGACATAAGCCCCCCGCCCCAACGTGATTGTACCATGTTGAGGCACCCGTCGTGTGTTGTGGGCGGAAAAAGAGCGGGGTGGAAAAAACAAAAGTTGTAGAGCAAAATCTGGTTTCAGGCCAAAGGGACCCCTTGTCATTGCTAAGATGCCCCGTGAGAATACCTCAAAACAGGAATCGCAAGTACGACTTGTGTTGGCGCGCTTCCGGACAGAAGCATTCGGGCACGTTTACTTTTAAGGCTTACTTGACCTTTCTCAAGTGGTTTGTCTAGTCCGTCTCTTGTGGGTGTTTCTATTAATTTGGGACCAGAACCAACCCTGGCTCATTTCCGTTTGGCTCCCCTCAAAACAGTTAACCAAAGAGGGACACCCATCTTGGAGACCATGAGTATGCTAATCTTGAATTGACGCGGCAATGGGAATTCGCGGATGTCGAAACCTGCAAAGTGAATGGGCGGTGGTTGGGTCTGCGTGACAAATAATCTGCAGAGGGTCTTTGGTTTTGCCAAAGACCTGCCAAAATTCAAACCTCGGTTGCTTTCTGCTCCCCTGCTAAGAGTTTCACTTTTAATGGAAAACCCATGAGTTGGCAAAAAGTTAAAGTCCTAACATCCAAGCAAAATGCGCCAAAGAAAAGGTCCCCTGTTTTTTGGAAACTCTCTATCGTTGTGAGCTTGTTTTGGTTCCCTGCAAGCACCAACGCAATCGCCTTTTCGGAATCTCACCAAGAAAAAGGCCAGTGGATCCCCTAGTTGGGCAATCAAACCTACCTGCCAGGATCTGGAAATAGGCTCATGTTTGGCAACTTGGCTCAAGATGGACCAATGGGCTTCGGTTTGGACAACTGAAC
>CAUJNA010003790.1:80000-190000 GCA_963377175.1 Effrenium voratum
AGCTGAAGGCGACGCCGACGGAGATGTTGCCACATCAAGTGCGGCACCATTAAGAATGCCACTCGGCAAAGGATATTACGGGCAACACGAGAAGCCTCTTGCCACGCCTCGGCCAAATTTTGAGAGCACCTGGAATTTTCAGACGGGAAGAGGTTGGTCTCAAGAAATGACAAGTGTACGAACGCAGAAGGAGAAGCTTCGGAGAGGAGGTATATCAAAGAGTGATTGTATGTGCCAGACCGAAGAAAGAGGGAGATCTTTGAGAAAATACAGTATGGCCATGCTCTCAAAAGATAGTGATTTTGTGGCTGTTCAGAAGGCAAACCGCTTCAAAGGGAAAGCAAAGGAACCCAAAAAACGAAACGGCAAAGGTTGCTCAAGTCTGGCAGTAGCACCAGGAAGTGCATGAAGTGGAAGCAGCACCATCAGCTCGCGATTCCCAAAACAATTAATAAAGAGCTCGATCAAACAACATTGGACTGGAGCCAAATGCAATTGCCATGTCAGCTGCAAAGGAAAGTCTTTGGAGTCTAGTTCGAAATGGAAAGCTCAATCATAGGCCTCGAGGGGATCCCGAGGTTGGCATCTGGTTTATCCTCGTCGCAATCACCAATCCAAACAACCACATGTTTGACTCACTCAACTTGCGGCCCTCAAGCTCCATGCGCAAAAATGCCCTGCCCGCCTTTCCCGGATTCCACACGACGTTTAAAAAGCGCGGCGTGCACTTTGGCGCGCCGGGCGCTTATCGGAGCGGGTTTCCACAGCCCCCTCGGGGTACCCTCCCGGATCCGCTCAAGGAAAATCGGGGGTACATAACCACGAACTAAAAAAAGCCACGATATAAACTGTCGCAGCTTTCCCTCCAAACACACAAAATATTATGGTCCATGTGTAGCGAGCCTTCCTGTAAAGAATCAATTTGTGCATAGCATCTGTACTATGCGTATACAGTATATACATGTAGATATACATGGCATTCCCCCAAAGAACCTAGCTGTTAATCCGATCCTCATTTTAACTGCATCGTGGCTCTAACCCGACAATAGCCATCAAACGGCATGCCACCATTCCGCCCGGAGCATTTCGTGGTGCTTTGGCTCAGCGCAGGTAGGACTCTGGAAAGCCGTCGTCGGGTCAGGGGACCTCCGAAGGGAGCAGTACGTTCTGAGGTTACTGGGGGTCAAGGGGTCAAAGCACATCCTTGCAAGGTTGCGGGAACCGGCAAAGGAATAACACCAAAATCAAAAGAGCAATAGAGAAACAAACTTAAACTAGCAGGAAATCAACCAAACAAGCAAGCAAACGAAACAGAACATGCGATCTCACTCTTGGAGGCTGCGCAATGTTCTCCCAGAATCGAACTCAGGCTGAACACTCGGCTCGCCGCTCTCTGGACACCATCCCCTCCATGCCATGGCACGCCCCGTCACGGCAAAAAGCCACCGGGCAATAAGTTCAAAATTGCCGCACAAGTTCATGGGGGGTTGTTCAATATAAAGAAGTATACCAGTTGACCCAATCGCCGACGCTGAACCATCCAATCGGCCTTCCAAGCAGCTCATGTTTTATGGCATCATTGGTTGCTCAATTCAGGCCTTTCTTTCGCACGCCAATTGTCGGCCTTTTGCGATGCACGTGTGGTCTTTCATGGGTAGACCCTTCAATCACGTTTCTGCCTGGACATTTGGGTGAGTGTACTGAAGATAAATTGCCTGCTTTCAAACACATGTTGCAAGAAGTTGGTCTGTGGTGCAGTGAGCTCCCCACTGCCATGACTCAATCCACCCTGCCCTGTGGCTCAAACCACAGGGGTCCTAAACCCCGACAATATCTCTAAAAGCCAGGTAGCAATCACCCAGCCACCCAGTGGCCATGGAAAGAAAGGCCGCTAGTTGAATTCAAGGGTTGCATCAAACAAAGAAGACAAAGGGAGCACTGACTGGTGTTGGATCCACTCAAGCCGTTTTCAATCGCCGTTCGGTCAGTTTTTCTCCAAGACGCGACCCAAAAGAGGCACCGAGCCAAACACCGTCTGCGGCTGGGGCGGAACCGGCTAGGCTGGAGCGCCTACCCCGTTTTGGGGTGGCCCAGTCGGGTGCTTTCTGCGGGCACCCGTTTTGTCGGAGCTCTTGGACCTCGTTTCGGGTCCCTGACATTCCCGACTTCAAACGCTCCAAGGTTTGGCTCGGGTTTGGACCTAGGCGATATGGGTAGGGAGAATGCTGGGGTGTGGCCCCGCCCTTTGTAATATGAGAAAGGAACCCAACTCTTAAGGAATTGGCGGCTTGAAATGAGGACAACAAGGAAACCGAACCGAAAACATGTTGGGGGTCAAACTTCCATCTTGAGCCAAAGCCACTTGTGTGTTTGGAACGGCAGGACGGGCCTGGTCCTCTTGAAGCTGAAAGAAGAACGAAGGAGGGATCCACTCAAAGAACAAACGCATTGCCCAACGCTCACCTGGTGACAAAACTGCAAAGGAACGACAACTATATAGCTTGGCTAATCCCAAAGCATACTTGCTTGGCTCTCAGTTGGAATGAGGGGAATTGGGAACCGATGGTTCAGTCCCTACTGAGAACAAGCATGGCCCTCCCAAATAAAGCAAGGAACCTCGAAGAAAGCGCTTCTGTTGATTGTTCGTTTCATTTGGACACGTTGCCTCATTGGGATGCCAAGTTGGGCAGAATCCTTCAAATCTCAACCAAAGAACGGGGGTGCCATCAAAAAAGACACCATTTGTGTGTGTGTGTGCGTGCGTGTGTGTGTGTGTGTGTGTGTGTTGTGTGTGTTGTGTGTGTGTGTGTGTTGTGTGTGTGTGTTGTGTGTGTGTGTTGTGTGTGTTGTGTGTGTTGTGTGTGTTGTGTGTGTTGTGTGTGTGTTGTGTGTGTGTGTGTGTGTGTGTGTTGTGTGTTGTGTGTGTTGTGTGTGTGTGTTGTGTGTGTGTGTTGTGTGTTGTGTGTTGTGTGTTGTGTGTTGTGTGTTGTGTGTGTGTGTGTGTGTGTGTGTGTGTGTGTGTGTGTTGTGTGTTGTGTGTTGTGTGTTGTGTGTGTGTGTTGTGTGTGTGTTGTGTGTTGTGTGTTGTGTGTTGTGTGTTGTGTGTTGTGTGTTGTGTGTTGTGTGTTGTGTGTGTGTGTGTGTGTTGTGTGTTGTGTGTTGTGTGTGTGTTGTGTGTGTGTGTGTGTGTGTGTGTGTGTGTGTGTGTGTGTGTGTGTGTGTGTGTGTGTGTGTGTGTGTGTGTGTGTGTGTGTGTGTGTGTGTGTGTGTGTGTGTGTGTGTGTGTGTGTGTGTGTGTGTGTGTGTGTGTGTGTGTGTGTGTGTGTGTGTGTGTGTGTGTGTGTGTGTGTGTGTGTGTGTGTGTGTGTGTGTGTGTGTATGTGTGTGTGTGTGTGTGGGTGCGTGGGTGCGTGTGTGGGTGTGTGTGGGTGCGTGGGTGCGTGGGTGCGTGGGTGCGTGGGTGCGTGGGTGCGTGGGTGCGTGCGTGGGCGGGTGCGTGGGTGCGTGGCTGCGTGGGTGGGTGGGTGCGTGCGTGCGTGCGGGCGGGCGTGTGGGCGTGCGGGCGGGCGGGCGTGGGTGCGTGGGTGGGTGGGTGTGTGTGTGTGTGTCTGTGAATAGTTCAAACATGTTTGTGTAGGCCCTTTCAACATGGTTCGTGAGGGGTGGCTCCCTGGAAAGGCTGCCAGCGGCAGGTTGCTTGAGTGTGACGTATCCTTAGCGATCTTTCTGCAGAGCGGATTTTGCGGTTTGTTTTGCTTGCTTGTTTTCTTCTTGTTTTTTTTAATGCATCTCTCACAAGTGGTCATTGCAGAAATTGTTAGATGTGGGGGTGAAGCTGTTCTACTCAAGGTTTTTGCAAACGTTAGCAATGCCAAACAATGAAGATAGTATACAGGAGTGCATTATGTGCATGCAAACTTACACATATGCATGACGCCCCCCTCGAGAATAAACGTTTTGAGGCAACCCCACATTGTGTTTCATTAAGCGGCTAATATTATGAAAATCTTGAAAATCAGAATTTGGGGGTGCGGGATTTGCTGCGTTGGTCTGTTCGAAAGATCTGAGAAAGCTTTCACTGGGCCAAGCATTTCCAGCCTCGATTGGTTCCAACATGACCCGCAACCCCCAAGGTTTACCGGCTTCCCGTTTTGGCTTTCCTTGGTGAAAGTCGTAGCCACGAACCCACTGCGCCTGGCAGTGGTTTCCTTTGGCCCCCGACATGTGGTAGGTGAGTTCTTGTAGAATTTTGCGGAGGTCCACTTCCCTTTGTCGCGAATCATGTTCGCTGAGCGCAGAGTCAGCCCGGTTTAGAAGGTGCGCCTTGAAGGGTTCTACTTCTGGCTTCCCGATCCCCAGTCACGCGCTCTCCTCGTTTTTTTGGCGCTTGCTCGCTTGCTTTGCCTCCGGCGGGTGAAGCGGGGTGGGGGTGGTTGCTCTTGCTGGGGGCGGTGGGGTTTTGGGGTAGCTGAAGGGTTGGCAGAAGTCTGGCAATAACTTCGCCTGAACATCCAAACTAGACTTCACTCACTTCAAAACCGGCAGCCGCCAACTGCACTTTCCACCTTGCAAATGCAGGCACCGGGCCTCAGTCGCCATTTCCCCGCCTCCTGGGACCTAAGCTCGTCCGTCCGGGCCACCAGCTGATCAGCTGATGGAACTGGGTTCCCATGGCGCGCAATGATGGGCCAGGATGGAACACCTTTCGATAGTCAGTGACCGGTTGCTGTTTGCCTATCCTGGCAAGACCATCCGCCAATGCAAAAGACACTTTTGCAGCTAAGGGACACAATCGGCAAAACACCATCGGCGAAGCACAGATTAGAGCTATAATCATAAGAAGCCCAAAGGGCCTTTGCTTAGTTGCGATCTAGTACAATCTGCAAGGAAAAACCAAGGAATCAGTGAAGAAACTTCATCTTCCATGTGCTATATATAGATATCAATACAAATATATATATATATACATATATACATATCCAGTGGTGAAAGATTCCCTTTAAAGCCAACCAGGAAAAATCTTACGAAAACAGAGTCATCATGTGTGATTACCTCAAGCTGACTTTGCCATTTCCGCACGAGCCTACGACTTGTCCAAATCTCCAACAGCATTGACTCCGGCTTGAGCAAGGCACCTTGACATGGCCAATGTAAGATGTTCTCGGACGAATGTGAACTGCGCTGGTCTGCTGTTTGTGCGCTTAAGGTGCCGTAGTGGTGACGGTGCAGTCAGGGCGCTGGCCAGCGGCGCTGGTTATGTGGGGTTTGTCTGGCGCCGCAGTCAGGGTTGGTCGGGGTGCGGTCAGGGTGCTGTCTGTGTGCTTCAGGTGCTGTGGCGACGGCTGGCGGTGCTTGGCGCTGCAGTCAGTGTTGATCCGGGTGCTGGTCAAGGCTGGTCAGGGCGTTGATGCTGTTCGCGTGTTTTGTTATTCCCCAAAACTTATATGTGGTTCTTACTTCCAAAGAGGGGCAGGCTGTCGCTGCAGCTGGTCAGGTTGGTGCTTGGGGTAAGGGTGTTTTTTAGAGGTGCGGTGGTCGCTGGTGGTGTTTGTAAGGTGCCGATTGGTGCGCTTAAGGTGGTGTAGTGGTTGCTCGATGCAGCCAGGATGCTGGTTTATCTCCCAGGTTGTCTGGGGTCAATGCCGATGGAATTTTACAGCGAGACCAAAAGGAAAACATCAACTTGGAAGTGTTGATTGAAGATATGTATTGACCCTGAGTATGTCCTTTCGGTGTCCATTTTGTTTGGAGGTCCATGTTGGGCTGGCAAAGTCGATCAGGGTACCAGGCCATGGCGTGAACACCTTTGTTGCCATTGCGAGGCATGGTGAGACATCACAGGGAGAGACACTTTGCGCGAGTGAAACACTTGGTGAACGATGTGCTGAAAATAGAAAAGCCAAAGGCCGGCCAATTGGGTCGGTTCATTGGTCCAAAGACTGCGGATCAGATCTTCTCTCCACACGAAATCCCCAGTTGCTCTCCGCTATCAATCTGAGCAAGTCATAGGAGGATACATCCCGCGCACCACTGTTGGTGGCGTTGCTCCAGTTGGGGCAGCGCACCGCCCGCGTGGCGTGCGGCAGAAGTTGCAGCAACGGAAGGGAGGTTATGCTGGTGATGTTGTCGATGACAACCTCGTCCGACGTTTCGACGTTCAGAGCATTGCTCCGAACCAAGGAGTTCGAGAAAGACAACAACGGGGGACAAAAGTGGGGGGACGCGCATTCACAATAACTTGGCCTTTCAATTGGTCTTGGGCGTGGCTTAAAATTGCGATCTTCGTATCTCAAACGACATTACAGCCTCACCCTAGGCTTCTCAGCAATTTAAGAACTGTCCCCTAAACATCCATATCAAATCAACAGGGAAAGCAACCAAGCGAACCAACGCACGGGACACGCTCTAACCCTGTTGCACTTGCGATCTTCAACCAAATGAGCATTGGCGTTGGCAGATGCATCAACTTGACATGCAAACATGCGGCCTTATGCCATGTGTGCATTTGGGGTGCCTCTTTGGGGGCTCAGGGGCTGTGATTATTCAACTCTTCCCTCCCCAAGTTCACGCAGAGGCATTACTGGCAACCGCGCTTGAGCTGCGATCTGCACGTCAGTCATTTACCAGACAGCTCATAGGCCGGGCTCGATTTGTATTTTTATTTTTATGCGGCAAGCTTCACTTTGTGAAAAGTATGGTGAATTGCTTATCTTCATGCAACACCAGTTCAACGGGGCGACCAAGCAGGCGTTCCCAAAGACTGAGGGAAGGCCCTCTTGGTACAATAAGCCCCGCTGTTGTGGTAGATCTCGACACCGCGCTTGTCTTTTGCTCAACCAAGCGGGAAGGGAAATGCGAATTTGGACTGGCATCAGGGGTGCAGTTTGCACCTCTTTCCCCAGCAAGGTCGGCGAGCGAGATGAAGATCTTGCGGTTGAGTGTTGATGACGCCAACCAACCGTTAGTGTGGTCGAGTTGAGGAGGAGCGATCCGTCCGGACAACACGGTGTAGTCACCTTCCAGAGTTTGGCGGGCGGGGTGCCCGTGATCGGACAGAACAGTTCTACAGTTCGCCAGGCGAAATTTCTCGAAAGCATCGGCACCCTTTGACGTGCTTGCAGCAGCGCTCAGATCAGATTTATGAGATTTGGGAGCTTGATGAGACGTGACTACGACCTAGCACTCTGGGCTGGGCAGTTCAACAGTCCTTAGGACCCGTAAGGGTGAGACCCTCAACACAAGTCAACAACATCAGGCTGGCATGCTTGAAGCTACCGGGAACTCAGGTGTCCCATTTGCTTCCAGCATCTGGATGGCCGTGCAAAGCCCGGACCCATCTTCGTCTCACGACAGAAAAAGTTCGGTCCACGGCTCAGGAAGGCTTGAACATGGCACTGACGTATGGCCCCTGGTTCTTGGCACACAGCGGGCACGCCGGCTTCACGCAGCCCCCCTGAAAACAATCCGCCCTTTCATCCTTTGAACATGCTTCGCAAGTTCATAGAACTTGATACTTGCAAAAAGTCATAAACTAAACCAAAATGAACCTTGATCCTGTTGCGCTTCAGCTGCGGCTGTAGCCCTCTTGCACAGTTGCCGCCTCCTGTCTCACGCCCACTAAGGAATCGGGAGATGCCAGCATCTCAGCACGTGACAAGGGTTTGGTGACCAAACTGCATCGTACAGCAGGAAGCACCTGAAACATGGTGTCAGGACCTGTTCCTTGACACAATGCTCAGTTTGCTGAGTGACTGGAACAACGGGCGTTGTGCGCACTTTTGAGGATACAGCGCTCGGGCATGCCACATCTGTTCAGGGTAGAGTGCGAATTCGGACCTTCTGCTCCCGCCTGCGCAGGAGCATGATTCTTCAGACTTAGCCCAAGGACGCTGCTAAAGGCAGGGGCTTTTGACGTAGTCTCCAAGGTTTCTTGATCGGTGAACCATATTCATCCGTCGATCCAACAGCACACCGATGAAACGCAAAACTGTAGAACTTATTGTCGCGTCGACTCAAAAACATCTGGCCTCTGCCATCCTGCGCAATCGTGGCCACTGTGAAGGAAGCTTCGCCACCCAACTGTAAAACACGCTCTGCGCGCATTGCAAACTTAAAAACCCTCAGCTTGGATAGCCTCACCTTTTCATTCAACTTTTTCTTGAACGGCTTTCCTAACTTGTGGAGGCTCGGCGGGCGCTTGGAGCCCCTGAGCCTGAGGTTGGCGAAGGCAGATGGCTTCGCTGGGGGCTCCCTGGGCGGCCTGAGATGTCCTACTTCCACCTTGCTGGGACTCAAAGCGAGTGGCCCTGCCAGGTGTGAGCTGTCACGGAGACGAGCATTTTAGGGGCGTCAAGAGGCATTTGCAACGTTTGTGTGCCCATTCATCCTGTTCGGTGGATGCAGGAAGTGCCTCAACACGCAAGCCACTTGGCCGAGAAGACGCGGGCCTTGCTACTCAGCGATCCATGGGTGACCCCGCCTGCTGTTGCTCGTCTGGGGGTGGGCCAGCCAAGGCGTGGTGGAGCATTTCGTGGATCCAACATCAAAAACGGTCCCTTTTCCTCACTTCGCCGCACAGCTTCAAGAAGTGCACACAAGGACGGGCATGCGCAGCAAGAAGTATGTGGTGTGCCATTCTAAAGCTGCCCAGACTTGCTTGGCGAGTGCACCAACGAGGTCGCCCCCCGCCCCTTCAAGGCGTGCGTGTCGAGGCAGGCCATTTGGCTACACCACTGACCGAAGGTCTTCAGCGCGTGGCCAAAACACAGCCTCCTGCGCCACTTGTTTGACGATCTCGCTGCGACCCGGCCCGAAGTGGGCTTCAAGCCCACCAAGTAGCGTTGCAGCACGGTGAGTGCAGCGGCTTGGCGTGGCATTTCTTGATGATGTGGCCCGTCTTTCGCAGGGAGCCCTCATCCATGAAATTGACAGGAAGCGTTTGAGATCGCCAAAAAGGCCTGGCGGTATGGGCCACCGTTCAAACTTGAGCCATCCGGACTTTGCAAGTTCGAGCGCGCTTTCTATGTACGCTCTGACGGTCTTTTTTTGCGAGAACCTGCTTGTGACCCTAACTTGCCAGGACAAAGCAATGACTTGCGTATGATTCGATGCATTCCGGTACTCAACAGCGCCCTGTAGGGTTTTGCAAATGCAGAAGAGTTCAAAAGAATTTGCCCCCATGGTTGCAAAGGGTTGGGCCCCAAGGTTGACCAAGGGTTGAACATGGTTATAGGGGAAAACAGGGTTAGCCGCTTGTCCGCCGGGTTGAGAAGAAGGGATAATCCCCCATGGATAAGAATGGTTTGGCCCCCGAGTTAGCTATAGAGAACATGTTTCGTAAAGACATAGTGAATCGAAACGCCGTGTTTGAAGTAAACGAAACATCAAATCACGCACGGCAACTCATCTATATTATCCGCATGCACTTGTATAGACAATGTGGGGTACACGCACGAATGAAGTGTCACAAACCTCAAAAAAGATAAGTGTGAACAAATTTTACAGAACTAAATGAAGGCGTGGCCACATTTTAAGTAAGAAATGGATCTACAGGTTGTGTGGCTTGGAACTCCCTGCAACTCATTTGTCTCAATTTGCATCTTAAATAGCAAGCGGCGAGCTACTACGGAGACACGTCAAAGTCGTTTGTTGCAGCGAGGGGGAACGCGATGATGGAAGTATCATCCCGTTTTGCATTTGCTGCCAACATTGCGACATGTTTGGCAGCTGTGCAGAGCCACAAGATTGTCACCTACATGGGTGCTTTCAATGGGTCATCTGTCAAGCCCCTGCATTTGCGGCGCACTGGTGACAAGTTGAACGGCCTCGTCAAGGGAAAACCATTGTGAGGCGTCTTCTATTCTGACGGGCTCGTTAAGAAAGGGGGCTTCACTGGCACATCTGGGTTGAACTTTCGGGGTGCGCACGCCCGGAATTTGGTGATGCAGTTGCTAACTGCTTTTGTCAAGTTCAAGTGTCATAGTGGGGCGTCGGCCCTGGCAAAAAAGTAGAAACAGTGCTGTAATGGGAAAAAGAGCGTTGCCGTTGGCTGTGAGTGCGCCCTGCTGACTCACTCATTCATTTGTCACTTTGCGTTGCATTCTGACTTGCTCGGGTCACTACGAGTTCATCCGGATTTTCGTTGGGGGATGTTTGCGTTTCTCCTCATGTCAGTCCTGTCAAGTGTCGCTACACCAAACAAATTTCAACAGACACAGGCGTAAGCACACTACCATTGCATTTCGTCTCTTTCATAACGTTTGTTGACTCCTGATCCAATTTATGGGGCTGGAGGGAAACGGGACAGTCTGCTGGATCTGCTCAAAATGGCAACCCCTTGCAGCCTGGAAGGCAAAAAACGGCTCTTAGCACTCCTCGCCTCCGAGGCGTTGGAGGCGTTGAGCAAGGCAGCCACGCAGAGCTCGCAGTGAAAGGCCACTG
This sequence comes from Effrenium voratum, assembly GCA_963377175.1. NCBI lineage: Eukaryota > Dinophyceae > Suessiales > Symbiodiniaceae > Effrenium > Effrenium voratum. Next base: position 90,441 of record CAUJNA010003790.1, read on the forward strand.
CCAAGTCAAGGGGCCTGCGCCGTGTTAAGGCATGCGCGGGTGCCTTTTTTGGTTGGCTTCGAAGGGGAACAAAAGGTTTCCTAACCGTTCCGTGTGGCTTGGACGCAAACACTTAGCCTTTTTCAGGGCTCCAAATCTTTTTGGAAAACCCGAAAAGCCGGGAATCACGCATGATTCAGTTCTCGTGCGCGTGATGTCTCCAGCTACAAAGCTGTCACTCCTTCCAATCAAGCGATGATCTTGTGAAGAGACATGGAAATTGGAGCTCTTCCGCCAGATAGTCTTTGCTGATCACCACGCGACGTGTCTAAGAGTTTCCATTGGCGTTGGCATGGCTCGAATCCGTGGCACAGATCTTCTTCTGGCGTTGGGCTGGTTTTTTTGAAGCGGCAAGCCGCTGCACGGTAGTGTGGGATGCGCAACAGCGCGTGACATGGCGCGCAACCACATGCAGCCAGCAGTATTCTAAACGTGGCTATTCTGGAAGGACTCGTGTATGCTGGAGGCACAAAACTCGCCTCAAAGTGCATCTGCCACCCGTCTTCACCTGCAACTCCATGGCCGCTTCTGGGTCCTGCGAAAACGGCCCAACCCATTCTGCTCCATGTTGATGGTACCCTTGAAAGCAACCGCCAACCAAAAAACCCACAGGGATCACCCCGGAAATTTGGCGGCAAATAATTTAATGCCAAAGGGACATCGGTTTGTTGCAGCTACTGTTGCTGTTGCTGCTGCGGCCGCCGCGGTTGCTGTTTCTGTTGCTGCTGCTGCGTTGCTGTTGCGGTTGGCTCCGACGTGATGTTCACGCGCGTTTCAGCGGCAATTGCTAGGTCATTTTCGCGGGGCCAGCGTGGGGAACTCACAGCAACGGCCACTCAAACACATGCATTTTGACTGCACCAGCGCATCGTTTCGCGACAATATGCGATCACCCGTTTTCGCAACCCTCCCAAGGTCATTGTCATGCGGCCTGCGTGGGAGATTCAGCAGTGTCCGCTCAAAAAAACTGCACGTTGAGTGGACAGTGCGTTTCAGCCGCTCGACCGCATCCCCGCAGGCCCGCGCGCGCGTGGCCCCAAACGAGATAGCGTGCCCGCCCGACCACACCCCCACTAGCCCGCACATCAGGGAGGCATAGAGTCGAATCAAGAAACGGAATCGAAGCCCTTTCAGAATCGAATCGCTTCGAACCGCTCGTAGAACCGAACCTGTGCACAACAGCTGGTGCCAAGAATCGACCAATGCAAGAACCGAACCTTTCTTGATTCACATGGCTTTGCTCAACCTTTCCCGTATCCCACGCCCTTCCCTTCCTTTGGTCTCCTCCTTCCCATCCCCAGATATTCTTCCAAATTTTCCGGGGGTACACGCCGCCGGCTTCTTTTGCTTGAGATTCAGACACGGACTGGCAACCTCTTTCCAAGACTTGCCGGAAAGAAGAGCTTTAGTCCGATTTGGTTGCCTATCCCATGCCGTTCATTCCCTTCCTCCTTCCCGTCCCGGGAAAATGTTCATTTTTTTCCGGGGATCCTGGCACTTCCCTGCGCCGGGGGGGCGGGGGCGGTACTTGGCTCTTACCACGTTTTGAACCTTCTCAAGGCAGGCGAGCAGCAGGAGTTGGGGGGATCGTTTTCGATGTTTCAGACTGGTTTCAGGTCTGGTTCAAACTGGTTCGGATGCTTTGGGAAGAAAAGCCCCCGCAAATCCGGCACATCGAAAAAGGACTTGGGCCTGCTTGTTAACACTCAAACCACCCCGAGCCGGCGCGCTCCAAGTTGGGGACTTTTTCCGGACTTTTCCAGACCTTTGCAAGCTGTGACAGAATCGAATTCAGATCGGTGGCGCCCCTACCTGTCAGGGGCTCCAAGCAGCATGGCACGTCCGGAAAAAGTCCGGAAACAACTTGGAATGCGCCGGCCTGACAGCATCTCCCCGCGTGCGTCCTGTAAAATGAAAGCCACCTGACACGCCCCTTCCGCTCAATGTGGCCTCACTCAAGCATCACAAAATCTTCTTCGGCCAAGGGGGGGGCTTCTCCTCTCAAGCAACTCTCAACAACACGCGAATGGTGTTCACGGACGTGGGCCCCTGGCAGATTTGGACTAAGGCCAAGCGTCTTCGCCCGTTGGGCCCGATGCCGTACTGAGAGGGCGTGTTGCGTCAGGTGCGTTCTTCACAATCCTTCGGCTGGGCGGCTGCAGTCCTTGCAGTACTTGCGCCTCACATTGTTAATTGACTCGACAACCTTCGCCCGCCGGAATCATTCGCAGGTGCATTTGCCAAACTGCGACCGGACCACGCATCTTAGTTGTCACCGTTGTCACCTACTCCGCATCCGCATTGAGTTGCAAGCCTTCAAGGCCAAGTTGAAGGTTTGAAGACTTGAAGCAAATTGCTTCTCTGGCAGCTCCTTATTCAAAATCAACTTGCACGGCTTCGACTGGAATTTCCCACAACCTCATTGATGTTCCCACCCCACGTGGCAGAAGATGGGCTTGACACAAGCCAGTCGTTGTGGGATGAAATCGAGCAGACGTCTTTTGATCGGTGGCCCTCCTGAACGACGAGGCTGATCACTTGGCCGACGCCAAAAGAAATGGAAATGAACCGTGTGGAAAGTACTTCTCAAGACGACGAGCCATGGCCTCAAATAGTGGCTTGCCAAGCGCGGGCGAACAGGAATGGAAGCAAGCTGGGTTCCCTGCAAGTGGACGCAAGCCTTCTTCCACTCCTATTTTACTCGGCGACCTTCACCTGCCGGAATAGTTTGCACCACTTTCTCAAGGAATTGGACGAAGGCATACCACCGCCGTCGCCAGACTGCAGTCAGGCTTGCTATTGGGCAACTCGAGAGTGTCATGGCAACGACGAGTGACAATACACTGACAACACGGCGGCAGGATGCATGTGATGATAAAGAAAGGTTGCTCAAGGGCAGCTACAACTGAGATGCTCCGCAAAGGCACGCCTTTTTCATGCGAATTAACCAAGAAGCGCTGGCCAATCTCGCTATCGCTGGCTTATTCTACTTTGTGAAGATCCTCGAACCAAGCACGCAGCTTCAAAAGCTTCCTTTTCGTTCATTACCTTCGACCGGCTCATCTTGCGCCACTGGTCATAGGCCCAATGCCATCGTTTTCCACGCAGTTGATTGAGCTCAAACTGGTAAACTTCTGGTGAGGCATTTCTTCTTCGCACGCCCATTGGTTCTGCTGGGATGCGGCAGCCCGCTCATGCGTTTTCTTCTGTCTCTCGCTCGCATGCGGCTGCGAGTCTTTTGCTCGAAGGTTCTGCCGGGTTTCCCTTCGCACCAGTTTTCGTTTTTCAGCCGCATCATTTCATCCCAATAATAATCGCCCTCCTCACTTTTGCCTTCCTGAGGACAACCCTTTTCGAAACATTCCTTCTCTACAGCAAGCAGCGCATTGCCTTCCGTTTCACCGCCAGGTGCATCATCCTCATCTTCTTCCGAGTCGTCGTCTAGGGCAGGGGAGTTGCTCATCTGCCTCATCTTTCTTCCTTACTGCAGAAGGGCAGGCGCGCGCTCCCAGTACGTGCCATGAATAACCGAGCGCAAATGAACGCCAACACCACTGCCAGATTGACCAGCCGCGTCGGCGCAGCTGCTTTGCAGGCGCTCTTGCCACTGCTCCAAATGATGAGCATCGTTGTGACAATATACTCGAACCCTATGGGGCCGGAGCTGATCCCATCCTCGATTGGGAAGTTTCAGCGCTCGCCCAGGGAGTCGCACACTCCGCGTATGTGCGCCCAACGCCGCACCATCATTTCCAGCAGACGTATGCGTCTTTGGGCATCGGGTTGGGGCACTGGCCACGTTCACCCTTGGCCCGTTTTGTTCAAGACACCAACCTCCCGCACGCTTTTCGAATCACGTCATAGGACTTCTTGGCTGCAGGATGCCCAATGTCAAGGGCAATTTCCGTTGCGTGTCAAAAATCTGATCTTTGCTCTCAAAGTCTCCCAGCTCCGCATTGTCCCTACTGCAGCTGGCGGCGCATAGGCCTCGCCGGTTTTGTCGCAGTAGTTTCTGCACAAAGTACCGCAACGGTTCCTTGCAAAACTCAAACACACCAGTGTGTCTGCTCATCTCCTGCTCATCTCCTCCACCTCACCCACTTGTGGAAAGAACGAGTGTTGTTCGGCCAGGTAATCACTCCATCTACAGAGTTCATTCCATGCCCGGACAGGCTCCAAGGGGTATTCTGTTTGAGGGCCTGATTGTAGCCTTCAGATTCTCGAATCTACCGCGTTGCTTCAGACAAAAACTCAAACACTTGCTTCCAGTTAGTTTGGAATGTCCCCCAAGCCCCTCCATGTTTTAAAGCGTGCTCTTTCAAAGCTGCCCAGCGCCTGCAGCTGGAAAGAAATCCTCCTTGAGACTGGGGTCCATGTCCATGCCAGCCACTTCTTGCAGCACCCTCAAGGCGGTGGTTTGTGAGCGACTCGGGCTTGATGGCGCGGACCCTCTTGTCAGGCACTGCCATGACATCACAGCCGTCAACATCCCCAGTCGAAGATGCAATTCGGCTGTGTCTGTCCGCCGTCTGTGGCGAGAACATACCATTTCTTGTCCAGCGTAGAGGCTTTGCTTTGCGTCCTTTTTAGTAAGTTCGCCACGTCAGGTCCCTCTACTTCCCCCTAATCTCCAAGCAGCCGCTGCCCTTTTTGCATTTCGTTGAGCAGCACAATCGTCGTTGCCGCCGTCGACATGCTCGCGTATGCGGATGTCAGGCAAGCCGACACATCTTGTAGCGCCTGCAGCTGTGTCTTGAGTTTCTCAAATCGCAACTTCAGAACGCCCACCTTGCGACGAAGCTCAGCCAACTCCAAATTCGACATGCATTGCATGATGGGCAACAAGCGCTACCATATCATGATTCGACACTGTGAACCGAAAGTCATCTCGCGACCCATGTTTCCCACCGACACTGACATTGAAGGACCGAAGAGGTGTGACCAGTAGCCTGCACTCTTGCCATCGCAACACACACCATCAGACCCCGCGTATTTCTTACAAGGGTGCCTTTTTCCCTTATCGGCTGCAAACTTGAATGTGAGAAGACATAGCTGCGGCAGAAGAAGACATGCGTGTTGAATGAACTGTGCGGCAGCGCGGTTCATTGCAACTCTTTCATAGGCTGCAGGCTGCAGCGCGTCGACCTTGCTTTCCACCTGCTGCACCGTTGCGAGGCTTGCTGTGTATGACCATCTAGCGGGTCACTCTGGTGCATCGGTGTCCTGCCGTGCAATAGCAGCAAAAGATGTCCCATTCCTTGCTGACGTACATGATCTTCAGCTCCTTCATCTGGGCTCTGCCCTTGACCTGCGTCATCGTGGGCCAACTGCGGGCAAATCAACCAACCTGTCACAATGCAAACTCGCACACGCACGCGCACACACACAGACACGTTTGCCGTGTTGCACGCTCCCTGATTAAAACGCACGAGCCTTAGTTTCCCGCAAGCCAAGCGTTTCACTGCCCTGTGGGTCCAAAACACGTGCCTTGCAATACTAAGAACTTCTTTTAAGCTCCGATCACATGGCGCCTGCTCACGGGAAAGGCCGGGGGTTTGGGAAAGGCAGGGGATGGCAGGGGGCTCCATCCTGGCACACTCGTCGAACATCCGCAGCCCGTCCTTGTAGCTTGTGTCGGTTACTGGGTTGTTGGCGAGGATGCTTTGTATATCTTTGTATGATTAAGCCGCATGCTTCGCAGCACTTGCTGAGGGATTTTGGACCTCATCCGACGGGCTCATGGTGCGGCAGAGTAACATGATTGTGTGAAGATGGCAATTGGCAACTGCCGGGCATTTGGTAAGGAACGCCTTCTTCAAGATGCGGCAGAAGAAGCCATGATTCTTTCACCAGCTTCGGTGACGAAGATGGTTGCGAATGAGCTGCGCAAGGTGGCGCGGCTGCCTTGCCTGAGAACCATATCATCGTACATCTTCTCAATGATACGCACTGCTAGGCAGTGCGCTGTCATCAGCGTCAAGCCTGGGTAATCCTCAATGGAACCATGCATAGGTTGGGCAATGGGAGGCAAATCGGAGTGAAACGGTCGGGATGGTTGGGGCCCCCAATCAGCATCAAAGAGGGAGCTAATATCCAAATTCCCTACAGAGATAGGCACACCCAAGAACGGACGAAGGAGGGTCTATCCTTGATCCACAGCACTGTGGCCGCGTAAATGTCCATGGCAGAAGGGCAGCAGGATGAGCTGCGGCTGCACGCATCACAAGGACCGAATGAAAAAGAATGCGAAAAACCAAAAATGTTCTAGGAACGCGGCGCGCGAAGAACGTCTCAGAGACCCCCGCACTAAAAAGGCTTAAAAAGCGTGTCCGTAACGACCAGCCAGTCGCGGCCCCCTTCATTGGTCGTGTCGCCGAGCGCGGTGCGCTTGCGGCTGCCGAACTTGATGTCACTGTGCAGCCCTTCACAGGAATTGAGTTGTCAGGGCCCCGGACCGTTTCCATACTCGGCAGACGTCTGAACTTCAGGATCGTGGTTCCCGGGGCGGCTGTCCCTTTGCTTACAATCCGCAAGGCTATTATCATCTGAATTGCTATGCGTGTTCGCTTGGCGGAAAAACCAATGTCATCAAGCAGTATTCATAGAACATCTTTCCGTCACGCCCGCTCGCAGGGTAATGAAAGACTGGGCCACGCAACACTCCATCAAACTTGCGTTCCGTCCTCGGAACTTGTTGAGCTTCCGGTTCTGCGGCGGCATCGTGTGCCAGTGATCCTGAGAATAGATCACGATGGATTGCTCAAGCATGCAAAGCAAAGTGTCAACCGCCCCGCAAGAAATGGCCCTGCACTCTTTTGTTCCAGGTGTAACCAGACAAGGCGCGGAGCGCCCCCCAGGACAGCTTTAATGACATCTCCCATCATCTCTTCGTTCCTGGAGTCGCCAAACAACATGTCAAGCACTTCTTGGTGCGCACGGCTCTCAGGATCGTAGTGGAAGACACCAAACCCTCTCCGTCCACCGGCGCACTCTCACCGATCGTGTAACCACATGTAGAATTTTTTGAGCGTCCCATGTGATCCCATCGGTGAAAGGAAGCAGTGGTTACGGACGGTTGTGTCTGCTGCAACAATCTCGGCCTTGGGGTTGAGCGACTACCGCAACTTTGTCGTTTGCTCTTTCCTATCAAGGCAAACCGGGTGCGCTTACCATGAAAGTTGACCTGACATCGCAAGGTGGAACGTAGGGTCTGAAAAAAAATGCGTCTGGGTACATATAATGACCTGAACCTGGTCCAATGGATCACCAACTCGTCCTACCAGTTTCTTCCCTTTGGACTGATCCACGTATCATTGAATGATGCAGTCTCTTGTCATCATCCTTGCTCCATTTGGTCACGTGTGGTGCCAAAAAATTGATGGGTCGGAGCAAATCAAACCAAGCCAGCCTCTCTGCAAATCACAGCTTCCCCAACGCGCTAGCCGCATGTGGCGTTAATTCTCCTCGAACTTGAACGAGCCCTTGCTTCAGACTCGGATGCCCCGTCTGGAGCCCACGAAACATCAGGGTTCAATGTGTGCTTGCGCCACGTGCACTCCACGAACTTCCCGTCCGTGCAAGGTTTTCAACTTGACATGTTCCCCAACGATATCTTTGTATTTCTGCATGGCCATCTGTCATAGGTCACCGTACTGACGTTGAAACCGCCAATGACAGTTCCTTGACCTGATTGCAACCCAAGCAAAGACCTTATCCAGTCTCTGACCCGATCGCAATTTTCTCTGCCTTGGCCTCTTTCTCCGCCTTGACGATGCGCCTCTCATGTCCTTCAGCAATGTCCCGCTCACATGTTCCCAAAGCATGTGGTCCGTGTGAGACATCTTCTCCCATTCCTCTGGTGATATGTTCGTTGGCCTGGAGGGTTTGCGTGCCCTCCTTCCATCGATCCCGACTTCGTGCGGCGTTCAAGCTTTACTCTTCTGCCCTCATCGTCCACGTGTGTGACTCCGTCACCAGGCTTGACCGTTGTAACACGGTCACATTCAGATGTAGGTATAAATCGAGAGTCTACTTTCCCTACTAGATCGTGTGGTGGTTATGCTAAAGTCTAGTAGACCTTGTAACCTGACTTATAGAGGTTGTGCTAAGTTCTACCGTAAGTTAACTTGAGAGACTTACTGTAACTAACTTATAAGTTGTTTAGGCTAAGTTCCCTAAGTTCCCTAAGTTCAACTAAGTTCAAATAAGTTCAAGTTCGCGGCCAAGGAGGAGAGCCCAGAAAAACCTGATTTTGGCATGGATGACGACAAAGCGAAAACGCAAATTGCGCATATTCATGAGATCGCTGTGTTGAAAAAGGGGATGCATGTGCAAATGCGTGTCTCGCTGATGCTTGCTTTGCGCCGCAGCTGTATAGTACTCTTTTTTTTTTGGGGCGCGTGCTCCGCGCGGCCTTTGTCGCAGCGGCGTAGCCCCAATGGCGCACTTCAGCGCGTACAGCTTGCAGGACTACAGCGCGATGCCCGCGTACTTCCCGCGCTGCTTCGTGGAGGAGCTCGCGCAGCGGCCACGCGCCGCGCGCCTCGAGGAGATGACGCGGTTCATGGAGAGGCTCGGTCTTCGCGCCCCGAGCGAGCAAACGTTCGGAGTCATGGCGGCGACGCTTCTTGCAGTGCGGGGAGACGACGCGCCCTTCGAGAGCGGCCGCGCCTACGAGCTCTTCTTGCACGTGAAGCGCTTCTGGCGCAAGGGTGCTCCGGCACGCCCAAAGCCGACGCAATGGGTTCAGAGGTTGCCGGAAGATCTTCACGCCTTTCAGCGGGACTACGGGGCGACTTTTACGGACGTCTTTGACAAGATGCAGGCCGCCGACATCACAGATGCCGACTTTGCGGCGGAAGTGCGCAGCGTGACAGCGCGCGTGCCGATGAGGCGCACGAATAGCGCGCTTGCACTGGGCGGCGGCCAGGCAGACGGCGGGAATCGCTCCGCGTGGGCCCCGCAGCACCCAGCGGGCCGCCAGCAGCAGCTGCAGGAGGCTGCGGCGGGCAAGCGCTGCTTGGGCTGCAGGGGATACAGCCGGCGCAGCCGGTGGTCGAAATCCTTCCGCGGAGAAAGCCGGGCGGGCTCACGGGGCGAGTGCGTGATGTCATGGGGCGCGCAGCGCTGGCCGACGCTTCGGAGGCGGAGATGGACGCGCGGCCAGTGGCGCGGCCACTCGCGGCCGCGCTCAGCGGAGAAGCCGAGCCGGACACGCGCTCAGCGGAGCCACCGCGGGCTGAGGTGGCCGCAGCACACGCCGGCATGCAGGTCGATGGCAGCTCGCGCTGTGCGAGCGACAATGAGCAGGGGCGCGCGGCTATGGATGTTGTGAGTCAGCTACGCGACCGCGTGCTTCTCAAGCGGCCGGCTGGGAAGGCGGCGTCGAAGGCGGCGGCGAAGCCAAAGGCGGCCCCAAAGTCGAAGGCGGCGGCTCGGCCGCGGCCAAAGGCGGCGGTGAAGCCGAAAGCCAAGCCGCGCCCCGCCGCCCCTGCAAGAAAGAAGTGGCAAAAGACGCCGCCCCTTGCGCTGCGGCAGCAATTCGCGGGCGGCTGCACAAGTTGCCGCTGGGCCGCGAACTGCACGCCCTCCTGTTGGCGGAAGCGGGGCTACTAGTTGCGCGGCAGCGGGCCGCGCAGGCGCAAGCGGAGACACGTCGCTGCCAGCTGCGGGCGGCCGTGCGTGGCTATATATATATATATATCGAGCGCGCCTCGGTAGGTATAGAAGCACAGCGCCGCAGCATAGCGCGTGCGACATAGGTTCCTTGTGCATAGCTCGCGCGGCAATTTTGCGGGCACGCGTCCATGCGAGCCCGGCCGCGCATCGCTGGGGCCGTTTGGGCCGGCGCGCGGCGCGTGCGCAACTGCAGGACACACGCGGGAAAAGAGTAGCGCGAAATAAAGTCTAGACTGGCGTCGGCAGCTTCTTGTTCATTCATGCTTGCCTGCAGCAAGCCTGGCACACACAGACCGATGCATGCAGCTCATGTGTGGTTTCGCGCTGCTGTTTCGGCTCTATGGCTCTGCGCGCTGTCACGCGACCCAGCCCACGCAGTGCCGCGCGGCAGGCGGCTCGGCCGCCGCCGAGGCGGCGGCGCATGCGTGGTGGAGGAGGCAGAAGCTTGATCACGCACATCGAGCTGGTCGTCCGGCATTAGGATCTTATACGTGTGTATATATAGGTCGAAGAGATGGAGCTTTCGCGCCAGCTTCTGCGCGGTGCTCAGCGGAAGCGGGCAAACGCTGCGAAAAGGCGGCGGTCTGCACATAGGGGGCAGGTTGCAGCAAAAGAGACGCCCCATTGAGGTATAGCGGCGCCTGCAGCCCTTGCTTCGAGCCAGCGGCAAATAGCCGCGGCAGAGGGAGGATCGACCGTCTGAAGCGCCGCGCAAACTGGAGGCAGCGCGCTTGACCGCATGTGTGCTGTTGTGCATAGATATATACACACGCAGCTATATATATATATATATATATACATATGCGCACACATACTGATTAAAGGTTTCATTTTGAATAATATATATATATATGTGTGCAAAAATAAAAACTTATATTTGTCACGGACGCCTTCAGTTGCTTCGCAGGTGTGCGCGTGTGTGCGTGCGTGTGCGCATTGCGTGTGAGGATTGCTTGTCCGCCGCTGCCGTTTTAGTGGCTCAATGGAGGCAATGGAGGAAGCCCCGGCGGTGTCCCTGGTGATCCACGGGCGCAATGCGGATGAGGGCGACTTGACCGTTCTGGTCACCCGCGAAGGCCGCGTCTGCCTGCGGGGCGACCTCCGACGGGTGGAAGTCCCGGACGGGCCGCAGGTGGTGGCGCGCGCCTGGGAGGCCGTGCCTGCGGCAGCGCCTGCGGCGGTGGCCGCGCCTGCGGCTGCGGCAGTGGCCGCGGCGGCAACCGCGGCCACGCCCGCGACAGTGGCCGCTCCGGCGGCGGCGGTAGCGCCTGCGGCGGTAGCCGGGCCGCCCGTGGCGGTAGCCGGGCCGCCGGCGGCGGTGGCTGCGCCAGCGGTGAACGCCGCGGTTCCGGCGGCGGGGGAGGGCGCGGCGGTGGCGCCGGCGCTGATCACGGTGAAGGTCGAGAGCCTGCAGGAAGCGGCAGGGCCAGCCGCGACTGCAGGCGAGGCAGCTTCGCCAGCGGTGGAGCCTGCGGCCGCCCTGGGCGCGGCAACGAGCTCGTCAGAAGAGACGACGTCGCCAGCTGACGCAGTGCCAGCGGCATCTGCAGCGGCCAATGCGGCCGCGGGACCTGCAGCGGCTTTGCTAGCAGCCAAGGCCGCGGCAAAGCCAGCGGCGGTGCCCCCCCCGCTGCCAGAGCCCGAAGTGCCGGGGCAGGAGTCTTCGGATGAGATGGTGGAGGTAAAGATCAAGGACGAGGAGGAGACCCCTTGGCCAGGGGACCTGCGGAGGCCGCATAGCCCGAGCGCCTCGCCGCGTCGGTACGCGGCAAGCCGCAGCAGAAGCTCGCGGAGCCCGCGGAGCCCGCGGATCTTCGTGGGCGCGTGCCCAAAGATGCGGCCGAAAATGCCGCCGCCGCGGAGGCCGCCTCCGATCGGCGCGCGGCGCCGCCCCTCGTCGGAGGAGTCCGCTGGCTCGGAAGCCTCGGCGCGCTCTGCGCGCGGACGAAGCCGTAGCGGAGGAGACAGCGCGCCGGCAAGGCGCGAGCCCTCGGCTCCCCCGTCTCGTGGCAAGGCATTAGTTATGTTTTTGTTATTTGTTTCTTGCAAGTGTTCTTGTTTTCTTTTTGTTTGTGACCAAACAATTTTTGTTTTTTCTCCAGCAACTCAGGCTCTCAAAGCGGGCGCTGGAGCGTGAGCAGGGCATCTTCCGAAGGCGCGTGGGGAAAGCGCGCCCGAAGGGCGGCCGGAAAGGGGACGGCCGCTGACTGCGCCTCAGGGCGCGTCAGCTTTGCGGCGCTTGCCGCATTTGAGCGCCTCGCGGCGGCGCCTCATTGCGGCTCGCGGCCGCTCGGCGCACCTCGGGCGTGCGGCATTTTGCCGCAGCGGCTTGGCGCCTTGTTGCGGCGCCCTTGGCGGCATTTTGCGCGCACAAGGCCGCGTGGCCGCGCGCGGCATGTTGCCGCGCATCTTGCCGCGCATCGCGGCGTTTTGCCGCCGCCCATTGTGGCACGTTGCCGCCCGTCGCGGCACGCTGCCGCCCTTCGCGGCGTGTTGCCGCCAATCGCGGCACGCTGCCGCCCGCTGCGGCACGCTGCCGCCCGTCGCGGCACCCTGCCGCCCAGCGCGGCACCCTGCCGCCCAGCGCGGCACTCTGCCGCCCAGCGCGGCACGCTGCCGCCGAGCGCGGCACACGGCCGCCCAAGGCGGCACGCTGCCGCCCCTCGCGGCATGCCGCCGACGCGGCATTGTTTCGTGGCGCTGCGCTTTGCGGCACAATGCCGCAAGGCGCTGGCGCCTTTGCACTGACTGCGTGGTGAGATGAAAAGGCGCTGGGGCTGGGATGTTTTTTTTGCTTTGATTTTCAGATCTCGTATATTGCGTTGGAATGTTTCAAAAGACAAGTGCATTGCTACGCACACTCGCGCGCATGTGGCATGCCGCATAACTGTCCACTTTGGTTTGAGACCCCCGTAGGATCCAATTAACATGCTTATGCAACGCATTCATTCGTATCTGTTCTGGCGTGCATCTATTTTCATACCTTGGTGCCAGAACTAATTCGAGATCCTCAGACACATCAAGCGCAAGCAAGATGTGGACTTTCCAAAATACGTATGCGCCAGAACATGTTGGGATCGTTTGCGTCTCTATTCCATGTCAGAAACTTAGTCTTCCTGATGATTACGTCTAATACTTCATGATGACATGCACTGTTTTGCCTGCTTGCCACTGACAGGATCTCACAAGTTTCGGTAGCTTTACTACACATTATTTGACTGGATGGGCAGAAATCAGCAAGCTTACATGTGTGTTGTGAGTTCATGACTTGAAGAGAGACCAACACAAGAAGCAATACACGAGCATGTGCTCGCACTTGTTGCTCACACATGATTTGAAAATCAAATGCAACTAGACCTTGTGGTATGCAGTCAACACACATATGATAGGCAAGCCGGTACGAATGGAAAGCAATCTTAATGAATCAAATACCTGAGATTTCTTTTGTGTCATGCATAAATAGAAATACTGGGAGGATACTAGACACGCCATGCTCCTTGGAGTTGAAACTGGAACTGATGTTTCCATATTTATTGCAGCACGCCTCAGGATAGTTATCAAATCATTCGACTGATAATGATTTTGAGGATTCTAAATACAGAGTTACTCTACAAGAAAAAGAGTTGGGAATATACGCACATGCTTCTGCAGATTTGCATAGCCAAGTAATGGTATGAAATATTTGAGGTTTACAAACCATTGAATTGCTTTGGTATTACATCATTATCCAGTCAAATGGTATTAAATTACGTGAAAAAGTTTTTCGACTGTCAAAGGAAGCCACATATGTGCAATCAGAACATAGTTGAAAATCTGAAAATGTTCTGATACAATATGTATGTTTCAGATCCCACTGGTGAGATAACTGAAGATAGTCAGATTCATACATATCAGACGGTGTTCATACATATGTCTGCATGATTCAGAATCTGAAAAAATCTGAAAAATCTGATTTTTTTCAGATGTTCATCATTTCCTTTACTAAATTTTCAGATTCAGATTTTTCAGATTTTTCAGATTTTTTCAGATTTTTCAGATTTTTCAACTTTCTCAAATGTTGAGGAAGTTTGATCAGATTTGATTGCAATTCTGAGTACACGTGACCTCACTTGTGGGGAAGTCTTGATTTGTGAATATATATATATATATATATATACATGTTTTGACATATCCATATGTATGTATGAGTGGTTGTGATCAGTGTTATTCTCATTTATGTAGTTTCATACTTGCATGATTGTCAACTGAGATTACTTCTTAACATATCAACACAATATTGTCTGCTTGTGGGTTGTTGTTTGCGAGTACAATGGAAATGATTGATGAACTATGTTTTGAGTGATTAATATTTTGTTTGACACTCATATCAAGAAAATACAAAAATGATTGGTCAACATGTTTGTTATGTATTTGCTCACACTGTGAGATTCGACACACATTCAATGCAGCGACCTTGAGTATGGTCGCAGCTCTCAGCTCCTTCATCTTGGAATGTTCAATGTGAATTATTCTCATCAAACGACTCATGATTGATTTCATCCCAGATTGTTGAACAAATTTCTTTGCGTTTCGCAGCGATTCATTTCGCGCGGATACTGGTAGATTCTTGTGCGTGTCCACGCAGCGTGTTTCGACCACGGTGGTGGGATGTCGCATATTGCGATGGGCTCGTTGCTATTTGGAACGTGAAGCAGATGCGCCGTTGATGCAACTTTCATCTGGCATGTGGACAGTGAGTCTGGATGAAATATGCGCGTGCTTGCGGGCGCATTTGCGACACAAGTCTTTGGCGGCTCTTGCCGCAGTGGACAGCGCTTGCGCCAGCTCATCTGATAGCCGCGTGATGGCTGCGAGCGGGCCTACAACCTGCGTGGATGTCGTCGCTGGCCTTCCGTTCTTCTTGGACAAGATTGCAGAGTTCCTTGGTCGTGGATGCCCGGTGTTGGCCAATCTCTCACACGCTTGTCACATGGCAGCGCGCGATTAATGCAATTTGTGAAAAAATGTGCGTCTCGATTGGGTTGGCATGACATGTCTCAGTTGCGCCCATGCCCAGCACCTGCAGTTTGGCTCAATAGCTGCCTCACGGGACATGTCGCCCAAAATGTCTGCCGCGGCAAAGGCCAAGGAGGAGCCGCCGGCCCTGGTGCGGAAGGCTGCAACAAAGGGAAAGGCAAAGGCCGCGGAAAATCTACGGCTAGGTCGCGCGAGGAACCTTCCGACTGCGTTGAGGTGTCAAAGGACTTCTACAAGCGTGCTACGGAGGAGCTGTCCTTCCAGATCCAGCAAGGCTGCTTCACTGGCGCCAGTGCCTCCGAGGCGATGGAGGCGCTGCGTGCGCCGGGTCGCCGCGAAGCTGTTCTGAACGCCTTCGCGGAAAGCCGCCGCCCGAGCGCGCTGGAATGGCTCCACACGTTTGTCAAGCAGACTAGCCACGAGGTGGTCGTGGCTGCGGAGCGGCGTGGCCAATGGCTTAGCCGTTGGCAAGTTGCGGCCCAGTCGGGCCCCCCCCCAGCTTCGATGTTGCAAGAACATCTCGATCGGCTTGAGTCTCGCCCGGCGAGGAATGAGGTCCTGAAGCGCCACAAGGAACTCGAGTATTGGTTTCGCGCTGACTGCTTGTTGGAAGCCCATGCACAGAAGGAGCAGCAAAGCGCTAGCGCGCACGCGGGACAAATCCCGCTGCCGGCAAGCGATGCGACGGTGCATATGCAGCGCCTAGAGCGCGGCGTCCGCCGCCTCAACCAGATGAGCGCCTTGGCCCTTCGCATGCGCGCGCGCTTGCCAGAAGACCACTCACTGGTCGAGCGCCTGAGCAACATCGAGTCGAAGATTCGGCGCCTCATTGTCGACCAGGAGCGCTGCTTAGTCGCGGCGAGCAAGAGTCGCACGATTCCGGGTTGACGCAGTGGCTGCTGGATAAGTCGATCGAGCTCCACGACCAGGAGAAATGCTTGGCGGTCGCGCTCAAGGAAGCTGAAGGCTGCATCCCCTCGCGGCATGGTGCAGCGGCCCCAGTTAGCCCAGCGGCAGTTACCCCCAAGAGCGACAGTGCCTGAGCGAACACGCTGCGGACTGTGTCCGCATGCTGCGCGAAGTCAGCTATGTGTTGCGCGCTGCTGGAGTCGCGGCGCTTCTTGCAGCACTCATCCCTATATATATACTCCTTGTGTGCGCACGCGCAGCGCGCAAGCAAATGCATTTTGGACCGCTGCGATGCGCAAAAAGGGCCAGCTGCGTGACGCATGTCTTGTCGCTGCACGACAGCTTTGAAGCGCTTCACGGCTTGCGCTTTGTAAAAACAGAAGCATATAAGAAACCATGTGTCGCTTCGATAGCTTTGGCTCTCAGCTGTTTCCGCCCGTTTTCACCGATGGCGCCGAAGAAGTCAGCGGCCGCAAAGGCCAAGACGCAGCCTGCGGACGTGAAAAAAGAGCAAAAACCAAAAGCGAGGCGCGCGGCGAAGTCAAAGGCAGCAGCGCCGGATGTCCCCGAGGTGACTGAGGAGCTGTACAAGCGCGCGCACAACGCTTTGTCACACCAGATCCGGAAAGGCGGGGATTCCGCCGACCAGGCCTCGGAGACGCTGCGGGCACTGCGTGAGCCAGGGCGTCGCGACGCCGTCCTGAAGTCCAGCCGGCACTACGCTGCAATGGCTGCACACCTTCACGCAGCACACGATCTTCGAGACGTCGCAGAGTGCGGAGAAGAGAGGGCAGTGGTTCAGTCGTTGGCAAGTAGCCGCAGCAATGGGGAACCCGCCTGATGCGCTCGTCAAGAAAAAGCTCCAGGTCTTGCGCTTCCGCG
This sequence comes from Effrenium voratum, assembly GCA_963377175.1. NCBI lineage: Eukaryota > Dinophyceae > Suessiales > Symbiodiniaceae > Effrenium > Effrenium voratum. The sequence goes on from CAUJNA010003790.1 coordinate 106,965, forward strand.
ACGCGCATGATGAGACGCTGAAAGCCATGGGCGAGCCAGAGTACTGGTGGACGATGGACAGCTTGGTGGAGGCGGCGGCGGAGAAGGAGGCGCAGAGCGCTGTCGCGCACGCCAGTCACGTGGTTCAGCCGCCCAGTCACCAAGAATCGATGCACACTCGCACGATGAAGCGCCTCGAGGGCGGCATTCGCCGCCTCAACAAGCTGAGCGCGTCGTCCCTGCGCTTGCGTGCTCGCGCGCCGGAAGACGGCTCTCTCGCGAAGAGCCTGCTTGACACTGAGACAACGATCAGCCGCTTGGTGTTCGACCACCAGAAGTCACTCCATCGCGGCGAGCAAGACAAAGACTGCACGCAGTGGCTGGCACAGCAGCTGGCGGATCTATCAGCGGCTGAGAAAGACATCGGAGACGTTTTGAAGCACGCCGAGGAGACATTGCGCCCTGCGCCGGACGCGGCGTCGGAGCATGAGGCCTCGTCTGCAGGCGGGCCGTAGGCCGCTTTGCCGCGCGGATCCTGCAGTTCGTGTGCGCGGAGATCTATCAGCGCAGACTCGTCCGTGCTGTCGCAGCAGAGGCGCGCTCAAGAGCAGAGTAGCTATAATATAGATCTGTTTACGCATCGCTTCTATAGCGCTGCGCGGCGCACGCCGCGGAACGCATCTATATAGCGCTGGCGTTCGTGCGTGAAAAAAGCTGTGCTTGCAAGTGTCCATGCCTCGCTCTGTTGCGCCGTGCATGTTTGCGCACGCAGGCGTTTGGCTCACAGCACGCACGCATGAAGCGCTCCCACGATGACCTTCTGCGTGTTTCCCCGGTCGGGCTGAACACCGCCGCACTTGCTCGGGTTCTACTCTTCGCGAAGCGGGAGCCAGAGCTTCTGGAGGCTTTGCCCGAGGGACAGGACACTTTGCGCGCAAACCTCAGTCGGCGCCATCATGCGCTGGCTGCGGCGCTGACGCGCCAAGTAGCTTGCGGATCCTACGAGTTTCCGTAGCTACACTTGCCTGTGGCCGTGCCGTATTTCCGAGACAACCTGCCGGGCTGGGAGCAAGCGCTGGATGCATGGCGGGGGCAAAGCCCGCAGGTGGCGGACGCCGTCTACTACCTCGACGAGATTGTTCCGGGCAACGTCTTGTCTAGAGACAACCGTCGCAAGTTCTACGCCGTATACCTTGGACTCCGGGCTTTTCGAGCTCTCCTCCACGCAGAAACATTTTGGATGCCGCTTGCAATTTGGCGCACCGAGGAAATCAAGGCGGTCAGTGGTGGTGTTAGCGCGCTGGTGGCTGCGTCTCTTGACGCGCTATGCAACTCATATTGGCCGCTGGACGCGCGGCATGAGCAGAGACTGCCGCTCCGCATCGCCAACTTGCTGGCAGACGAGGCCGCCATCCGAGCGTGCTACGCTTCTAAAGGCGCTGCCGGATGGAAGCCGTGTCTGGCGTGCGCGAACGTGTGCATGAAGAGAAGCGATATTTCGGAGGCGCGCGGCGCTGGGCTGATAACGATCTGCGACAGCGGTCCCTTCGTGTCGCACACATCCGAGACCATCTGGCAGATGGCGGATGAGCTCGGCGACATGCATCGCAGCGGAGCTTGCTCCCGCGCGGAAATTGAGGCATCAGAAAAAGCATTTGGCTTGTCACACGAGCCTCTGGGCCTCCTTCGCATGCACAACGTGAGGCGGCTCCTGCCGCCCATCGAGACTTGACGTACGATGGTATGCGTGTGCTGCTCTCCAACGGAGTGGCCTTGCTGGAGGCTCAGCAGTATCTGTCTGCGCTGGAGGCCGCCACGCCACTGTGGCTTTGCGATGTCATGGAGCTTGTGGATGCGTACAGCTGGCCGGCCGGCGAACGAGGCGAAATTCGGAGCGCGCTGCGGGGGCGCGCCCGCGCAACATGGAAGCCCGCCGCGGCCGAGCTCCTGGCAGCGTATCCCATCCTTGCTCTCTTCGCGGAGAAGGTGACACAGGACATCCTGACGCAAGAGACCGCTTCCCTTTTGAGAATGCGGGACATCTTGGGCATGTACCAGCGCTTGAAGCTTGGCGAGTTGCCGGTGAACGCCGAGAGCACTGCGACCTTCACCGCGGCCGTGCATGCCCACCATGCAGCGCTGCAGGCGGCGTACGGGCCGGAGATCATGGTGCCAAAGCACCACTTTCTTCATCATCTCGGGCCGCAGATCTTGCGCGACGGCATGGTCTTGGACTGCTTCCCAGTCCATAAGAATCGAACAAGATAAATATTTATATATTATATAAACTTCCGGCGTTTTATATAAATCTATAAATTTTATATTATATAAAAGCTATAGAATTATATAAAAATCGTGCTATATAATTATTGAAATTTCTTTATATAATTATTCAAATGATTTAAATAATTATATAAATAATTTATATATTTACTTAAATTGTTTTGCCTAATTATATACATATTATAGAGAGACAAGCCCTCGGAAATCAATCGCACGCGGGCGGATTTGTGCTTTCGGCGTTGTCTGCCGCAGCGGACTCATGGCTCTAAAAGCACGAAGGGAGCGCTTGGCGGCCGATCCCGGGCTGTCTGTGGCAGACTTAGAGAAGGCCATTGGCAACGCTTTGAGTCGCCTTGAAGCAGACTTGAACTACTTGGTGGTCGTGCCACTCAAGAACGTCAGCTGGACGTCGGCGCCATCGTCGACGTTGCCAGCATTGGCCGCGGCTCCGGACCTGTACGAGGAGCTCACGACGGTCGCGCCGAACACGGCTTTGCCTCCGCGCAAGTTGCAGGACGCGGTAAGCGCGTTGTTGGCTTCGGGCCAGATCTTGGCAGCTAAGGACAAGGTTTCCGAGCAGGAATATGCAGAACAGCTTGGCGATCGTCTGCGGATGGTTTTCGCCAAAGTTCGGTCTTGCGCTGGGGACCGAGCCACCGAGAAGCGCACCATGAGCAAGGCCACGGAGAAGCAGGCAGCAGTCTTGCGAGCTTTGCTCGCACGGTGCTCGTACAAGTCCCTGGGCCCGCAATTACCCGTGTCGACCTCTAGTCTGGCAACAGCTGCTTCTCGGGAATCCGACACCGCCGTGCTGGATCTAGACTTCGAGGCCTTAGCTGGGCAGTTCGAGGACTGCCTTTTTTGGCAGTAATGAAAGGTGGGAGCTTTGAGAGCTTTGAGAGACTTTGAGAGTTTTGAGAGTATTTGAGAGTTTGGAGTGTTTTTTTTGCATTGTGAGAGTTTTGAGGGAGTAGGGAGAGATGTTGAGAGTTTTGAGAGCTTAAGTGCGGGGAGAGGTCTTAAGAGTGTTGAGAGGTCCGAGAGGCTTAGAGGATTTTGAGAGCAAAGGTTCTTGAGCGCTTCGAGAGACTTCGAGAGTTTTGAGGGTGTAGAGAGCCGAGTTTTGAGAGTTCTGAGCGCCGTGACGGCGACCTGATCTGGCCCAGCAAAGCACGCAGGACCTGAGCTCTGCTGCATCGGCCAAGCCGTCTCCGGCACGCACCAGCGAGAAGCGCCCTCCAGACCGCGTTGATGAAGATGCTATCCTTGCCGAGCTTGCCACTCAGTCCTCCGTCGAGATCCTCGACGTGAAGCCTCCCCCGAAGGTGTTGAAGCGGCCTGCAGCCGCACTGAAGAGACCGGCCAGCGCGCCCGCACCTCTTCAGCAGGCTGCTCCTACGACGGCGGAGGAAGAGATTCCGCGAGGCTGGCGGCCGTCGCAGTCTTTCGGGCTCATCAAGGTGACCGCGGCCACCGCAAAGGGCTACATTCAGGCCAAGGCCTCCGTGGACTCGAAGCCGTACCTGCTGTGCAATGTCGGTGTGCAGCGAGGCCCAGAGCAGACCCGCCTCTTGGCGGCGCTCTTCAGGAAGGCTGCCTCGGAGGAGATGCTCACAAAGGAGGCCGTGGTCACATTCAGAAACCAGCTGCAGGTCTAGGCAGCGCACGACCCCACGGAGAGCGACCCTGATTCGTGCTTATAAGACAAAAAACTTAAGATTGTCTCGCTTTTTTTTTCGGAACTGCAGGTTTGTTTCTCTAGCTTGCGTGTGACATCAGGTTTGTTTCTCTAGCTTGCATGCCCAGCTGGCTCCTGCTGCCGCGATGTGTTTGGCTCAAAAGGGCTCACGCCAATGGCGGGTGGACCGCGCGGGCGCTGGAGCTCGCGCTGCCGGTGAGCAGCTTGCATGTCAACCGGCAGCGCCAAGCCCACACTGGTCTGGTGTCGGTCGTGTGTGAGTGCTCGCTAGAGAACACGGCGCTTCTGCGCCAGCTGGTGGCAGCGTATGGCTGGTACATGTCCCCGGGCCAACCGCCCCGGGGAGCGGCTGCCCCGCCTGAGCCCGCGGTAGGGGCTGCGAAGGCCACAGGACCACCGCCGCCCGCGAAGGACATGCGCGCATGCGTTCTTTCCTCTCTCTGTTTTTCGCGAGCGCGACGCCACAGGAGCGGGGACCGGCCCAGACCAAGCCCGCGCCGGCGGCTGCTGCCAAGGGCCCACCCCCGCCGCTTGCAAAGGACACGCATAGATGCGTGCACATTTTTCAAATTTTCTCGCTCCAGGACCGGCAGCCGGCCAAGGGCAAGCCCGGATCGGCCGCGCCGAAGACACCGCCGCAAGGACACGCACATGTGCATACGTATTTCTGTTTGGCTCCATGTGGCGCCACAGGAGCCAGGACCGGCCCAGACCAACCCGCGCCGGCGGCTGCTGGGTCTGCCAAGGGCCCACCCCCGCTCGCAAAGGACACGCGTAGATGCGTGCATGTTTTTCCAAACGTGGCGCCCCGAGGACCGACAGCCGGCCAAGGGCAAGCCCGGATCGGCCGCGCCGAAGACACCGCCGAAGCAGGCGGCCAAGGACACGCGCATGTGCATACGTATATTTGTTCCATGTGTCGCCACAGGACCGGAGACCGGCCCTGACCAAGCCCGCGCCGGCAGCCGCGTGGCCTGCCAAGTCACCCCCGGCACTTGCAAATGACACGCATAGATGCGTGCATGTTTTTTCCAAATGTGGCGCGCCAGGACGGGCAACCGGCCCGGAGCAAGCCCGCGCCGGTCACACCGAAGGCACTGCCGAAGCAGCCGGCCAAGGACATGTGCAGTTTGTTTGTTTGGGGGGGGTTGCGTGTGGCGCCCCAGGACAGGCAGCCGGCACAGGGCAAGCCTGCGCCAGCGGTCACTGCCAAGGACCCTCCTCCGGTCAAGGACATATGCTTTTTTTCTGCGCTACATGTGGCGCCCCAGGACCGGCAGCCGGCCGAGCAAGGCCGCACCGAAGACGTGGCCGAATCAGCCGGCGCCACGACCACCAAAGCTGCCGCCACCGCCGGCGCCGCCGCTCCACTCAAGCGCTGACAAGAGTCGCCTGCCGGCAGCAAAGGCCGAGCCGGCGCAAGCGCCTGCAGCTGAGCTACCCCCGTGGGCGGTGATTCCGCCCGCGCAGGGAATCCGAGACGCCTCCACGACGAGGCAGCGGCTGTTTGGGAGGAGGAGACGGGGCTGGGACGACCTGCGCTTCCATGAGAGGGTGGCCTGGATGAGAAGGCATCGACTGCCTCAAGGCTCCGTGGGCCAACTGCTGAGACGGCGGCTGGGCCCAACGTGCCGCAGCTGCTCGGTCAGACGCGTGCGAGGTCGCCCGCACGTGGAGGCCTGGGCCCGCGGAGCTGCGGACAGAGACAGGGCTCGGCGCGAAAAGGCGCCAGAGCGCGACCAGGCGCGGCCACATAGCGCATCTCTGCTCAAGTTACACCAGCCTAGTCGTCCTTGCAGGAGACGCGGGAGACACTCTTCTCCGCGGCGGTCAAGGTCCAGGTCTCCAAGGCGCAGACGCAGACGCAGACGGGCCGCCTCCAGCGCAGCCTCAGCATGCAGCACCTCCGCTGAAGCGGCGTCGCGGGGCTGCGCAGGCCGTGGTATACTGCTTCCCAGAGTTGTGAGTTGTGAGAGTGTTGAGGGTCTTGAGAGTTTCGATCTTTCGGTCCTTTCGGTGTTCTGAGAGTCTTGAGAGTTCCGAGAGTCTTGAGAGTCTTGAGAGTTTCGGGAGTTGAGTAGAGATTTGTTTAAAATCTTCTGAGAGTTTTGCGTTGAGAGTGAGTCTTGAGAGTTTGTAGGAAGATTCGATCCATCGTAAATCGTAAATGTTCGGAGAGTATATTGAGAGTTCTGAGAGTCTTGAGAGTCTTGAGAGCTTGCGCCGCCCGCCGTGAGAGTCTGGAGAGCTGTGAGAGTCTTGAGAGCTCTGAGAGTCTTGAGAGGGGCGAAGGGTTGTGAGAGTTCTAAAAAGTTGAGAGCTGTGAGAGTGTTGAGAGTTTGTAAAATGTTCTGACAGTCTTGAGCGGTCGCTAAGAGTCGTGAGAGTTCTGAGAGTCTTGAGAGTTCTGAGAGACTGGAGAGTTTTGAGAGTTTGGAGAGTGTAACTGTTTTGAGAGTCTTGAGAGTTCTGAGCGCCTGCCAGCTCTTCGCCAGCCGCGCCTGCTGCGCCGAAGGCTAAAGCCAGCCCCAAGGAGAGCTCAGCGAGTTTGAAGGGCTGCAAGAGCCCTGATCTCCTAGGGCTTATAAGGGCACTGCCTGCGCCAGGCAGAGACCACGGCGCCCGGCGATGCTGCGCCAGCTGCCGCTGGGGTCCTTCCGCGAAAGGAGACAAAGCTAGCCCAGGCTCGCAGCAAGGCGACCACCAAGGCCTCACCGTGGCAAAGGCGGCAAGCTCTGCGGGAGGGCCGCAAAGGCGACGAGCCCTGAGGGAGAACGCGGTCCGGCGGTCTCACCCAAGCGACTTGCATGCGCTGTGCTGGAAAACAAGCGTCCTTTTAGCTTTTGGAAGTGCGCAACTTCAACCCAGAAGCCTTGAAGTTGTGATCTTTCCGCCCTCCAAAGTGCAAAGGCTCAACCTTGAAGTTTTGACCTTTTCATTTCTCAAAGTACAAAACTTCAACCCTGCAGCCTTGAGGTTTCTACCTTTCCACCCCGCAAAGTTCAAAACTTCAGCCCTGCAGCCTTGAAGTTTTGACCTTTCATCCTTCAAAGTACAAAACTTCAACCCACAACCTTGAAGTTTCTACCTTTCCACCCCCAAAGTTCAAAACTTCAGCCCCGTAGCCTTGAAGCTTTGATCTTTCCCTCCTTCGAAGTACAAAACTTAAACCCCTGCAGCCTCGAAGTTTTGACTCTTTCCACCACCCAAAGTGCAAAACTCCAACCCCGCAGCAGCCTTGCGTCCACAGGAGTTGAAAGCAGCCTCGGTTTGTGTCGCTGCGCTGACAGAAGCGCCCGCCGCAGCTGTCGTGCTTCAGGCCTTGCATCGCTTCAGCTGTGACAGCGCAGTTCCATGGCGGGCTCGAAGCAGCTGGCGTTGACTTTTCTTACCGCTGGCGAGCCGCCGGCAACGCAGCCGCGTTCCGATGAGGAGGACAGGGCCTCCCCGCTGATGTTCCGGGAGTTATGCGAGCTTTGTTCTGAGAGTTCTGAGAGTTCTGAGGGTTTGGAGAGCTTAGAGAGCTTTTGAGCCCTCTAAGCAAGGATCGCGCTTTCTGCTTGCGCTAGGCAGAGACCAGACCTTCGTGCCCTTTGCCAGCTGCGCTTGCCGGAGCTGAGGCTAAGGAATTCTAAAAGTCGTGCGATTCCTCACGTTTAAGTTTTTGCAGGTTTCGAGAGTTCTGAGAGTTAAGAGATCTTAGTGAGCTTTGAGAGTTCTGCGAGTAAGCGATCTCGCACAGTCGAGAAAATTAACTTTGAGAGTCTTGAGAGTTCTGCGAGTAAGCGATCTCGCACATTTGAGAAAGTTAATTTTGAGAGTCTTGGGCTAAGGGACAGCCCGCGGAGGCGGCTCCAGAGCCTCCGAGGAAGAAGTCCGCACCTTCCGCTCCGCAGCCTGCTGAGGACTTGACAGACGCCAAGGAGCCTGGCCCGGCCATTAAGATCGAGCCCCCCAGCCCTTTAGTAGCACGTCCCAAAGCCAAAGGCAAGCCGTCCAAGAATGCCCAGACCCAGCTGGAGAACTTGGAGACCATGCTTGCAGCTGACGCCAAGCAGGCGGAGCCCATGGACAGCAAGCAGCCGTCCTCCGAGCCCGAGAAACGCAACAAAGCGGCGGCCATGACCTTCCGCAGCCTTTTCCCGAGTCTGCCTGCTGCGGTTCAGGAACAGTGGGCGCGCAAGCAAGAGGAGGGGCGTTCCGCTGCGACCAAGTGGCTCAACTCCGCTATGACCAAGAGCCCCAAGTCCGGCAAGTGGCAGCGCTGTGACGAGAGCACACTGTCCACGCAGCACACTTCCACTCGCACAAGTAGGGAAGGTGCGGAGGCTCGAGGCTACCCTCGCTTTCGGGCTGTGGTCCTTGCTGGCGGCGAAGACGCTTTCAAAGCAGCTCTCCACGCAGGCGAGATCCGCGAGGTGAAAAGCAAAACCGGCAAGGCTCTCTACCAGTGGTCCGAGGAGGTCTGTGAGGACCACCACGACATCCAGCTGGGCGCACACCTGCAGTAGCAGTCTCAGCATGGACGGCGAAGATGCCGCCGCCGCTCGCAGTGAGTTCGAGACTGGGCTGAATATAGTCTTGTTGGCCTGCCTCTGCAAGTCCTTCGACCAGCCTTTTCATAGTTTTGAGTGTTGTGTGAGAGGGCTTTGGCGCTTAATGCAAGCTAGCCGGATCTGTGTGTGCTCGCTCAGGCTTGGGCCGCAGACTCGCATTCGCCAGCTGCGCCCGTCGGCGGCCTTGCCGCACCCCTGGCTTTGACCATGCTCCCTGGATCGGGCGGCAGTTCGACAGGGTCTTTCTCGCTGCCTCCAGCAATCCTGGCCAAGCTTGACGCCGCGTACGAAGCGAGCAGTCGCGGTCTCCTCGAGGTGGGCGGCGTCCTGACGAAGCTCACGACCAAGCCTGATCCTTCCAACATCGTGCTCACCGTGCGCGACTCCCTCGCAGAAGAGTACATGGCCTTGCAGCAAGGCCACGCCGCCTTGAGCGCTATCCGGTCCTGTCGGCGCATGGCAGATGGGAGCACGCTAACAGAAGCCAGCGTCACTACCAAGCTCCAGGAAGTCGCGCAGGCCCTGAAGAGCTTGCTGGAGCACTTGAAACTTGCTAAGGCGCTGCTGTGAGCATATTTTGGCAAGTCTCGCTTATGAGCCCACACGGGTGCCTTTTGACTGCTTTCTGGATGGGCAGAAAGTCCGGGGTGTAGACGACCTAGCCTGCTACTTGACGCTCAGCTCTAGGGCAAAAAAAGTGTGCGGTCCGTCTATTTCGGCACGTGCGTCCGCAACTTGCGGGAAGTGTCTGCAGGCTTGTCAAGATTATAGTCTTTGTGCTCAAGTTCAAGCGAGAGCGCAACGCCATCATGGGTCGGAAGCGCAAAGCCCGCCGCGACCCTGCGCCGACTGCGCAGAGCAAACTGGTGCTGCATTTGTTGGAACAACTTGGCTGGGGTCTTCTGTCAGTGGCGCAAGTACAAGCCATATCGTGGCCAGAATGAATATCATGTGCTTCATATGACTCCTGCTGCGCATGTCCACATGTTTGCGTGAGTTCCCGGTCACTAAGGCAAGCTGCCTGCGCCGATTTTGTTGATGGGGCCGCGCCCTGGGACCTGCAAGTTCTCGCCAGTCTCGGATCTCACGGTCGTCACCCTGGGAACTTATGGCGAGACCTGTGCTCGCATCTGTGTGCCAACTACTTGCCTGAAATCAGCATCATGACGGTGCCACTGAAGGCAAGTGCCAGCAGATAGCCAGTGGCACTGCGCATTCCCGCAGCTTATGGGTCGTAAGTTGGAGGAGCTTGATAGGCAAAAAATCGGCCAAGCTTGGCAATTTCGTCAGTGCCTTAATCTGGGGACACCTTGTCAGCAAAGCAAATGCCTGCCACACACCGGCCGCCTTCTGGAGAAGGCTCGCGTGGTCTCTGCGCGCGTTGCAGTCTGGAGTGTGGCCGTCCACGAATTCAAAGGGCCAGCCACTGCACGACCCCGAGCCGGACAGCCTCTAGCTGACGGGCACTGCGGCATCTTGATTTGCATTCAGGCCGACTTGGCTTTCCACCCTAGCTGGCTGGGGCTGCCCGCGCACAACTCCCTGGAGCCGTGCCAGCTCTGCGGAGTGCATCGCAGCAAGCTGCTCTGCCGGCCATTTCCGCGTCTGTTCACAGCCGACGAGTGGCAGGCTCGCTTTGCTGCAAGCGCAGCCCCTTGTTCTCAGAAGTGCCCGGACTGAGCGGGCTGGCAGTGCAGCCAGACCTCATGCGCACGAAGCACCTTGGGACGGACCAATACCTGCCAGGATCGACCCTTGAGCTTTTGCTACGGAGAAAAGGCTGGCCAGCTCTGCAAGCGTGCTTGGCAAACTCAGGTAAGTCTTGGCCTGAGACTGGCCGTTTCCTCCGGCACCTCCAGCCAAGTTCGTGGCAACGCAAGGAGCTTGCGCCTAAGCTCAAAGGACGAGCCGTAGACATTCGAGCATGCACCCAGCCGCTACTTCAACTTTGGAGCATCCATGCCGGCAGCTCTCGTGAGGACTTGCAGTTGAAAATGTGTCTCGAACGATCGCTGCAGATGGACCAGTGTCTCCAAGACCACGCCGAAGATCTTCGTTTGCCTCAGCCAGTCTACGAAAACTTTCTACGCGCCACCAAAGAGCTTCTACGACTCTATCAGGCGGGCACGGTTGCTGCACCTTGGGGCAAGAATCAACCTCACGCATTGCCTGCCCAGGACTTGCGAGAACGCTGCCAGGCACGAGGCGAAGAACTTTTTCTAGTGACCAAAAAATGGCATGACTTACTGCACATAGCTCAAAGATCTAATCAGATCAATCCAGTATGGACATCTTGCATGGTTCAAGAAGACCTGATGGGCCGAATAAAGACTCTAGCGGCCGCCTCGGCCAGCGGCTGCTCCGCTTTAACTTGCGCAGACAAAGCGCTGCGCAAGTACCGGCTAGCCCTCCATCTTGCTTGGGCCAAAGTACACCCTCCAGGAACTACATGAATCAAGCGGGTGATCAGGCGTAGAAAACACTGAGTGCAATCATACTTCACACGTGCTTGAAGAATAAGAGACAAATGCAATAACTACACAAACCCATTTCTATAATGATTTAAATTGTTTATAGAATTATCTAAACTGTTTGTATAATTATTTAAATTGTGTATATAATTCTATAAAATGTTTTGTATAATTCTATAAACCAAGTGTTGAATAATTCTTTAAATTTTATATATTAATAACTTTTATATATTTCTTTAAATTTTAAATAAAAATATATATTTATCTTATTTGATTCTTATGGGTTGAGCGCAAGCACAGGCTACTCAAAGCTTACGCCTCGCACTTGCGCTCGGGCCCTGGGTTCGAGCGCGGCATCTTTGCCCGCAGCATTCTCGCATCCGCGCACATCGCGGTCGCTGCGCGGGAGGATGCTCTGCTGCGCGGCGAGGTTTTGTGCGAAGACGACACGAGCATTCTGGCGTCTCATCAGTTTTATTGGAAACAAGACCTCTACACGGCGGACGACGTTGTCCTGGCGCGGGGCGTCCCCGTCTCCCTGGTCTGCGGGCTGCGCGTCGACGAGCGCATGGCAGCTGCGGTGGCGCCGCTCGAGTTCCTGTCCAAGTCCGCGACCTTCTCAACGTGGCGTCAGCGGAGAGATTCGCCTGTGAAAGTGCACTGCTTGCAAGACGGCCTGCGCCTCGATTGGGTGGCAGCGGCGCGGCGACATTGTCGAGATCATCGCTTGGTGACACTGGCAAAGACTCAGTGCAGCAAAGCGCGGCTGTGTGGACAAAGCCCCGCTCGCTTTTTCAGCGCGTGCCTAAATTTCTAGAAATCATGCAAAAAAGCTAAGTTCACCTAAGTTCCCTAAGTTCCTTAAGTAACTTAGGCTAGAACTTACTAGAACTTAGCGATAAGTCCTTAATAAGTTCTATAGAACTTACACTAACATCTATCGTATCTTCCTTAAGTTGCTATAGAACTTGCGCTAAGTTGTATAGAGACTTGCGAAACTTACTTGGGATTATAAGTTAGGATGTAGAAGTAATAAGTTGGGTTATAAGTCTCTATAAAACATAGCCTAACCCCCACACATGGCAGTATGCAGCTGAGCTGTTGCGCAGAACGCAACGACTTTACTGGAGGAACCCTTCGCGACGCTTTCGGGGAAAAAAGAAACTCACGTGGATTGAATGCCCTTGCCCTTGGCTTCAGCCTTCGCTTCGGCCTTGGCCTTGAGTTTTGGCTTCGGCTTTGGAGCAGGAAGGGCTGGTCCCATCTCAATGTCCTTCAAAGATCTCTCTTTGTGCTCCCAGTTCTTCTCCTCCTTGTTGACTTGTCGATCAATCATATTGAGGAGGCTCTTGTGCGTTCTGCTGGGGTCATTTCGATACTTGTGTTCGAACAACTTCAGGTCCAGTTCCAACTCCTTGCCATTCCCTTTGAGTCTTCGGCACAAAGTGTCCCTCAGTGTCCCTTGGTCATGTCCAGCCACTTCTGTTTGAACTCTCCCAGCTTCTTGTCACCAGGATATGTCAGTTTAGAGCTGCTTCACCCCAAATACCAGATCCAACTGATCATGCAATCAGTTGCTGCATCTCTACCAGCAGACTTCTTCATCTTCTCCAAGCTGATCACAAGCTTGCTGTGTGTTCCAGCAAATCTCGATCCACTGCTGTCCGAGAGCTTTTTCAAGTTAACCACGTGGACCATGCTTCATGATCGGATCACCGCATGTGGCAAGCACATTGGATAGAAGCCTGCCCTTCCAGAGCAATCTTCGGCCATGATGGCACCGCACGCAGATGAATTCAGCTTCTTTTCTTTAGACCTTGGTGTCCATACGGCTTCAGCTGAGCTCGTGGCGTCGTCGAAGGTAAAGGTGACCCGCTCCGTGACCTAGGAGCAATCCCGGCGCAGGGGTCACAACTTGGGGCTGTCTGCGTGGCGCTCCTTCATAAGCTCGTCGTACCTTTCGTTCACAACGCTGACACGTGATTTGTGAGTTCTTCATTGTTCTTGTTTTGGTCTGAATCATTGCTTCCGCCTTCTTGGCTTTCATGAAGGCTTCCTTCGCTCCATCCTGAATCTTTCTCCCTTCTTCCTTCAGTTGGGGAACGTTCCTCTCGTGAAGTCGCTCATGGAAGTAAACTGATGTTGAAGGGAGCTAAATTGATTTTGGGACGTGCTCTCCACCCAGCTCAGATTTCTCCGCAGCATCTCCGCCTGTTGCTCGGCCATCTCTAATGCCATTGCTATCTGTGCTCTTCCTTGCCGTCACAACATCCTCCTTCAGCTTCAAGGATCCTCGCGATTCAGTTGCCGCTTGGCCTCTTCGATCTTGGATCTGGCCCGTTTCTCGTTGTTCAGTACCTGCTCACGAGCTTCTCTGTGCACGGCCAGCTTTGCAGCGTCAAGCTCCTAGCCAATATACTCTTGCAGTCTGCAACCAATCGTCTCTAGATCCCGGTTTGATTTCTTCTGGCGCCCTTCATCCTATTCTGCATGTTGATCTCATCAGATCGTAACTTTCTCTCAGCGACTGTTTCTCCTTCAAGGCGTCCTCCTGCATCCACCTCCATGCTTACAGGGGGCGTGAGCTTCTTCGTGGCATTGATTGCCTGATGTAGCGACGTGGAGGCCGTGTGGCTCTCGGATTTGTACCGTTTTGCGCTTCTTCACTCATGGAAAACGCCCGAACTTCAATGTCAAACAATTGTTCTTTCTCACCCTCCACTGCTCAATCGCAAGATTCACGCCGCAAAGACCGAACTTCGTCAAATTGTTCAGCTGCTTCACTCGTGCGCTGCCCGTCTTTGCTTGGTGCTTGCGCAGTTCTTCTCCGAGGCATTTCCAGACCCCCGCCTGAGTCCCTTGAGAATGAAGATCTGTCTGTCTGCTGGGATCTGTCTGCGCCCTGCCACTAGCGGGAAGGCGTTCTCGCAATCATAATCTGGCGTCAGCAACAAATGGCTGATTGATGCTCGAGCTCCAACACTTGATCACATCGGTGTCTCCGCTTCCACGTCCGGTTACATTTTTTCGAAAAGTGTCGTAATCTCAATAACTTGGGACGAGGGAGGGTCCCTCTTGTCCTTATTCAACCTTTGTCGCACAGCTAGTGGGAGACTCCTACGCATGATAACCTGAGAAACCGAACCGAGGGTATATTGTTGGAATACCAATGATTGGTTGCACCACTTCCACTCTCCACCTGCAATGCCCCAATACAGAGAAATGGAACCGCAAGCGGCGCGCGGACTTGATTGTCTTATACCTGGCGCCGACTACCGTTACCACAGTCTTGAGTCTTGAGTCTTGAGCCACGTGGGGCGGCACGCTCTTGCTCTTGAGTCAGATGCCACGGCAACGCTCTGGGAACGCAACACTGTTCACATATTGGAATGGGCTTGCGAACCAATAACCTTCGCACAGGCTGTTTCAATAAAAACCGTGCCTTTTCATGGGAAAGCAGAGCCCGTGATTGAAACATTCCAAAACTATTGAATCTTTTCAGAAAGGCGGAGTCTGGGTGTTGCTGCTGCTGCAGGTGCTGCTGCTGTCCTTGTCGTCGTCATTCTTGTTGTTGCCGCTGTAATTGTTGGGTTTCTTGTGAAAATTAAGCAGCGTTGGCTCGCGCGGGCACATTGGAGTTGGCGTGGTGCAGCAACGCGACGTCATAGGCAAGAGTTGCACAGCTCAAAAATCTCTCAGAGCAGTAGAGCCATTTGTAAGACCCGAAGCAAAAAGACGTAGGAGAAGAGAGCAGAAGCTCTGCCCAAGAAGCAGGGTCAGCCCATGGGCCGGAGATGAGCAGCACCCCCCCCCTCCCCACAAACTTGCAGTCCTCGCCGTGATGCAGCAGCCGTTCTAAGCAACCGCCGCACAAGCGGATCGCCGCCAGGTGAATGGGGCGCAGCCCCAATACCACGCTGAAGGCGATGTCCTCACCCAAAAGGCTGACCCAAGTTCTCGGAGTGTCTGAAAAACACGAACCTGCCAAACAAGTGGGATGTGTGGTTTTTTAGCTAATGTTTCAGCCTGTCTGGCGATCTATTTGGCTGCCAGCTTGCGCTGAACTTGTCAAACTGTTGCAAGGCAAGCGCTTCAAATAAGCCGCGCAAATCAGGGGTCCGGAGCAAGGAGAGTGGTCCCAGGCTCGTTTCGCAAAACCAAATGGTTGATGTTCTGACATGTCTCCGTGACTCCGACCTGGCCAGCAAGTGTTCCTCAGTCAAGAAATGGATTTCAACTGCGACAAAAACTGTCAATTCAAACTGAGCCCAACGCCCCCCAAGCCACTCAGGTCATGTTTGAGTTCTTTGGGGCCCCGTGAATAGGAAAATGAACAGAGTTGCTTCCACGGCAGAGTTTGTTCCCGAACCCGCAAACTTTTCTCTCAACCAGTATCGCAAAAAATACAGGCCAAGCGAGATGAGCCAATTCCTGTCTCAACAGATGCCACCACGCCGGCTTTTAGCAGAATTAAATGCATGGCCCCCCTTCACACCAGCCTTCTCATCCATCTCGTCAAACAGGTCGAGCACGGTTTCAGTATCCTTGGCATATGGTTTTCAGTGGGGTCGAAACTAATTTGGTAAACATAGGCTCATGCAGTCGTTGCAAGGTCATTCGGTCCAGGTGTAAATATGGAACAACTTCATCATCTATCCATAAGCCGCAGAGGAATAAGCACGTTCGGAAGATGTACATCAGAGCGCGCAACTCTGCAACAGTAGTTGCTTGAGCGGCGGTCTGGATCTTGTGGGACCCAACATCGGTTACCTAGCCTCTGACGATGGTGGCTAGCCGACCACCAGTGCGGCGTGGATTTTCGATCCTGAGCAATTAGGATGACATGCGCGCGGTGGCTGGTTTTGTCGGCATTGTTTCGGCAGAGGTGTCTGGAAATCCAAGTATACGGGCGTCCGTTCGTTTGAACATACGAACCAACCTGCTCCACTCCTCGGCAAGACCAACCCTGTGCACAGAGAGCGCATCTACTGAGCTTGTGTGAAAGTAGACCTGTGTTCAGCTTTGTAACCAGTTCAGGAGGATAGAGTGGTATGTTGCGTGTAGTT
This sequence comes from Effrenium voratum, assembly GCA_963377175.1. Lineage (NCBI taxonomy): Eukaryota > Dinophyceae > Suessiales > Symbiodiniaceae > Effrenium > Effrenium voratum. Next base: position 123,019 of record CAUJNA010003790.1, read on the forward strand.
TGCGGCGCACACTTGTCCAAAAAGGGCGAGAGGCTCTTGCCCACAACTACCACGTTCGCCGGTCTTCCATCTGACTCGTTCAGCCGTAGGCTGGCTCCGACAACGCGCGGCCATATACGGCGGATGTCCAAGCTCTCGAAGAACTTGACAGAGAATATCGCACGCCTCGCCTCGCAAGACTGTGGTTTTGAGGTCAACATGTTCAGGCGCAACGGAGACCAGAACGGCTGTCAGCTTGTTGCCCGTCCTTGTCTCGCGCGCTTCTGAAAGTTCACGCCTTTGGCGTTTGATAGTCGATACCCCGGGAAGTTGTTGGGCTTTCATCTTGCAAGTGTAAAACGAATCATAAACCTCCGCTTTTTGATGTCTTGGGTCCATGGAGAATGTATAAATAGTCGATCCATTTGTGCAACATCCTGTTGCATTCATTGTCAGGTGAACCACCAGCACGGGCTGTGCTTTCTCTGGCATTAGTGCCCGAACAAAGTTTGCACGAAGGCCTGGTGAGTTTACGCTTCCAACCGTTAGTCCGGGGAGCTCTTCTTATTACCAGGGTTTGCTTTCAACTGGTTGAACTCAGCCCCTTGATCATCTGTCTTTTACTGGTGGTTGGCTGGCGCTCGCTCCAAGAACAGCAAGGAGGCAGGAGGCCCCGCAGCGGCGCCGTGGAGAAGCCTTGAATGCGGTTATGCTGATTGGTCGAGCGCTGGCGCTGCTGAGCCAGGGTGTGGCACGCCGCCAATGCTCGTTCTAGAGCCTCCGCGTCGTCATTGACATCTGTTGCTTAATCCGCTTGTTTGGGGGTTTGGGTGCGGATTTGGTGCAGGGAAGGAAATGGAAGGGGGATTGGATTTGACTGGGCGACGGGAGTGCGTCAGGCTGAGAAAAACAATAGGAACAAAGCTGCAAAAGGGTGCTGCAGAGTACGCCAGTGGGATCCGGCTTCGTTCTACTTAGTTTGCCTGCAGGTTGTAATTCAATAAAATTGAGCGAACCATGCAGAACCCTCAATTTGCACAATTGTGCCCACCACACAAGGTGTTCTAAATATTGGCAGGGCTCTGGGTCCTGCACTTTCAAGGCATACACGTCCGCTGTCTGCGAGACCAAAGCGTTTGCCAGCGCCAGAGACTCCACACAGGACCAGCAGCCTGTCGCCAGCAAACACGCCCTTTGGCACTTTGTTTAGTCCACTACTCACAGGGGGCCAAGACCAAGTCATCTATCGTTCTCTGTCGAAGTGGTAGCACTTGAGATGGTGCTGGATCTGCTTCCATGGTTGACACTTTTGTGGAGATCCCGGGTCAAAATAGTGAGAGCGAGCGCAGCAAGGTCTTTTTCTATGGCGAGTATGTACTTGTGTGCGTGATTCAATGGTCTGCAAAGAACAGAACACAACAAACACACATTTCTTGTGAGCTTTCGCATCTCAAGGCGCTATGCAGTAGAAATATTTTATATTTGCAGTAGCCGTTGGAAAATACTTCGGTCGGTTTGAGACGTATCAAAAAGGTCACTCTATTTTAGTGACTCGGACATGTCGGATTGTCTGATATCCAGACTTGCACAAACTCGAGTTATGACACACAAAAGTTTGACATCTGGTTGCGGCAAAGGATTGTGAGTCTGTTTGGCGTGAAGATGCGAATGGAGTGAAAAGATAAGGACTGATGCGCTTTTAGGAAAAGATATCCTAATGGCGATGAGGTTGGTGTCGCAATCGGAATAGTCTTGCAGATGATCAAGTCAAGTCGATTGGTGTCGGTTGTTGCGAAGTTAAAAACGGCCATAGCTTGAGGGAGCTGGTCATGGTTGTTCTTCAACGCCAGCGCTGTTGTTAGTAGTAGCTCTTGCTGTAACTACTCTCCGATGAATATCCGTCGATCCAATTCTAACTGTAGCCCTTCCTTGCGGAATGGTTGTAGCCCTTGTTGTACTCGTGCTTGTTGTAATGTTCCTTATGGAATTGTATTCTTTCCATTCTTTCATGCGCTGGTTGTTGACTTTCTTGGCCCCGCCCTTGCTCTTGACTCACATTCCCTGCATTCTGTTTGTGGTGCGAGTGAAACGTTCGACGAACGCTTTCTTGCGGTCCTCATCATAGGCGCTTCCTTCCTGTATCTTCCTGTATCTTGCTGTATCCGGCATTTCTGCTGTTCCGCAGCCAGACGTCCACTCAGAAGCCAGAGTCGCACTGACACTTGAGGACCAATGGGAGCATGGGCCCTGAGTGAGCTTGTTGCGCAGGTAGGGTTGGAAAAGTCTTTTTCTGATTATCTGGCGACGGCGACGATGTCTCCCTTGGATCCATACCTGATGTCTTCTGATAACCCTTTGTCTTCATGTATGGACCTGTGCATGCCGGCTTGAGGTACTCAGTCTTGTCAAGGTCTTCTGATGTGCCGAAGCAATGCCGGAAAACCCCAAAATCTGGTTCCCCAGTTGTGACTCTTCATGGGTGTGTGACGAGCGAGAAGTTCAACTCGTCTGGCTGACTTGTGCCATGGTATTGCACGATCTTTCTGTGGCAGAATTGATGCGTTTCTCACAAGTGGCGCAGCAAATATCTTATAACGCAGCGCATGGAGGCATGAGGTTTGCAAGAGCATGTGACCACCTAGCATGGGAAGGAGATGCTGCTTCACGTGGCATGTCTGCCGTCATTATAGGAACAATGTTTCCGTTTACGCGTGAACAAGCAGTTTTGTTTCAAAAATCCTGCTTGTAGCAGCTTTTTCAAGCTAACATGCTTTTGGAAGACATGCCCCTTTGTCAGGACACTAAATATTTAAAATAACCATTAACACAAAGTAAATTGATAAGTCTGCTAGCTGATATAGTAGACTATAACTGCATAACTGTTAACGAACCCATGTTGCACGGGAATTGTCATCAGATCATGGCACTCGCGACCCATCGCATGTTTCGTCTGTGGCAACAATCAAGCAAGAGTCGAGCTCCTTGCACAGTACATATCCGATTGCGCTTCCAGCTGGAGCACCACCTTTCTTTGGTGTGTTCAGATTTTTCTTTGGCGCCGAGGCCAATAGCAATGACCCTGAATACGACCATCCGACATCCGATTACTTGGCCACCACGGGAATCGCATTTTCTGTTGCCACCGCGCACCATTGTCCAAGGCTTCGGACACAACAAGGAAATCATCACCATCCTCTATGAGAAGAATGTGGAGATCCGAGGCGCAACTCCCAAGGCAGCATCCAATCCGATGGAGAGCGACGACCATCGCCACATCACAAGAGCAGGACTTCCATACACAACAGTTGGAGTTTTTCATGTCTGACCATGGCATTCTGAACTTCATCGTGAAGCAATGCCAGATGCTCTGGAATGACACCCTCGGATTGTTCGTGGGATTGCCCATAAAGGACAGACTGGACTGCGCAATGGACATGCAGCAGCAGTTCTGGAAGAGCAGATTGAGTGCGCTGAGTAAGGATCAATTGGAGAAATTGTCGAGCCGTTGGAGAATTTGCTGCAGCGTGCTGCGCACAGAGCCGGAAAGGCTTCTCAGGATGGCTTGGTCTTGGCGCGTTGCACTTCTCAATCCGCGTTGACCTTCTACTTTCTCTTCTCTGCGGCTGCTGCTGCTGCTCTGATGAAGAAGCCGCTCAGCGAACAGCGATTGGGTTGGCTTCCACCTGGGCTCCTTTTTCATTGGAACCAAAGCCCGGGGCCTCTGCCTCCGGTGAGGGGCCTGCGTGGCCATCCTGAGCAGGTCGCTTGGGCACCTCTGGATCTGTTGCTCGCCGCTGCCAGGAAAATATGCTTGGCCGCTGCGGAGCGCCCTCTTTTCACTTGAGCCAACACCAGGTTCGTCAATACTGTGTAACTGAAAAACTGTTCGGCTATTGGGCTACATAATTCAACGCATTTAGTTGTCTTGTGAAACTGTGGCATGGGCTGGTGCAAGGAGCTGTCACGAGAGTGATATAGCAGGTTGCCTGTGTGGTTGGGCTGCGCGATTGGGATTGTGCTGGTTATGTTTTTTTGTGTCACCCAGATCCTGTTCGCGAGTCCTGTCATCCTGCCAGTCAATGCATCGATGCGCTGCCTTGGGCGTGCTGAACTGTTGAACGAATGGAACCTTGCAACAAGCTCCATAGGCTTTTGCCGGTCTTTTGCTCCTCTGAATTGTTCCAGCGCAGGCACGGAGTCAAGGATGCAAGTGAAAGTGGAGCGGCACATGCGCAGGCGCCTCCGAGCACGCAAGATTGACCATGGTTGTTTCAACAATGTGACGACCGAGAACCGTACCGAACCGTTCCCGTATCATATCAAACCAATGGCGGCGGAATTGAAGCACCGAGCGTTACGAGCGTTCTTTGCCGCCTCCCAGCTCCTTCGATTTTATGTTTGTTTTAATATTCCCGGAAGCATTGCGAAGGGTTCTTCCGTGCGGAGTTCTTGGACAAGTTACACAGAGCCAAGTTGCACAGAGCCAAGTTGCACAGAGCCAAGTTACATAGAGCCAAGTTACATAGAGCCAAGTTACATAGAGCCAAGTTACATAGAGCCAAGTTACATAGAGCCAAGTTACATAGAGCCAAGTTACCCAAGTTACATAGAGCCAAGTTACATAGAGCCAAGTTACATAGAGCCAAGTTACATAGAGCCAAGTTACATAGAGCCAAGTTACATAGAGCCAAGTTACATAGAGCCAAGTTACATAGAGCCAAGTTACATAGAGCCAAGTTACATAGAGCCAAGTTACATAGAGCCAAGTTACATAGAGCCAAGTTACATAGAGCCAAGTTACATAGAGCCAAGTTACATAGAGCCAAGTTACATAGAGCCAAGTTACATAGAGCCAAGTTACATAGAGCCAAGTTACATAGAGCCAAGTTACATAGAGCCAAGTTACATAGAGCCAAGTTACATAGAGCCAAGTTACATAGAGCCAAGTTACATAGAGCCAAGTTACATAGAGCCAAGTTACATAGAGCCAAGTTACATAGAGCCAAGTTACATAGAGCCAAGTTACATAGAGCCAAGTTACATAGAGCCAAGTTACATAGAGCCAAGTTACATAGAGCCAAGTTACAGAGCCAAGTAGAGCCAAGTGTGGCACAGAGCCAAGGTTAGGTAGAGCTTGCGTAGAGCTTCGGCGTTAGCAGCTATGTAAGTTAGTTTAGGTTTCTAAGGCGCCGGGGCGGGAGTTTGATCGTCGCTCGGGATTGCGACCCTCTGCGGAGATTCGCGTGGTCGAGGTCAAAAAACTGAGGACTTTTTACGATTTCTGCGGTGCGCGCGCGACCCTCTACGGAGATTCGCGTGGCCGAGGTTAAAAAACTGGAGACTTTTTACGATTTCTGCGGTGCGCGCGCGACCCTCTGCGGAGATTCGCGTGGTCGAGGTTAAAAAACTGGGGACTTTTTACGATTTCTGCGGTCCGCGCGCGACCCTCTGCGGAGATTCGCGTGGTCGAGGTTAAAAAACTGAGGGCTTTTTACGATTTTTAGCATGCGCGCGCGACCCTCTGCGGAGATTCGCGTGGTCGAGGTTAAAAAACTGAGGACTTTTTACGATTTTTAGCATGCGCGCGCGACCCTCTGCGGAGATCGTGCGCGTCGAAGCGCTCTCGCTGTGGCGCCGTGCTAATTTGTCTTAGTCTCGGCGAACCCTCTGCGGAGATTGTGCGACACGCTCTCGCTGTGGCGCCGTGCAATATTCTTGCTCGCGAAACGGCCTTTGGAAGTTGTTTCGTGGTTTGCGCGCCTGCTTTTCCCGCGGTCGCGGGTTCGATTCCCCCCTGGTCCGCAGCAGCTCCGGCTTGAAAATCGCAGCTTTTAAGTACAAACGTAGTACACGGAGCGTGCTCCTGCAGCTCCGGCTGGAAAATCGCAACTTTTAAGTACAGACGTAGTATGCGGAGCGTGCTCCCGCAGCTCAGGCTGGAAAATCGCAACTTTTAAGTACAAACGTAGTACGCGGAGCACACCCCCGCAGCTCCGGCTTGAAAATCGCAACGTGGTACGCGGACCGTACTCCTGCAGCTCCGGCTGGAAAATCGCAACTTTTAAGTACAAACGTAGTATGCGGAGCGTGCTCCCGCGCAACTTTTAAGTACAAACGTAGTACGCGGAGCACACCCCCGCAGCTCCGGCTGGAAAATCGCAACTTTTAAGTACAAAAATAGTATGCGAAGTACATTCCCACAGCTCCGGCAGCACTTGCGCAGAGCAACTTGCGCAGAGTCACTTGCGCAGAGCAACTTGCGCAGAGCAACTTGCACAGAGCAATTGCACAAAGCACTTGCGCAGAGCAACTTGCACAGACCAACTTGCACAGAGCACATGCGCAAAGCGCTTGCACGGAGCAACTGGCGCAGAGCACTTGCGCAGAGCAACTTGCTCAGAGCACTTGCGCAGAGCAACTTGCACAGAGCACTTGCGTGCAGCAGCGTGCAGCAGCTTGCAGAGAGCAACTTGCGCGCAGCAGCCTGGAACAATGCAGCTTGCGCAGACCACTTTCGTGAGAAATCGCGCGGCGCAGTTCGAGAGGAAAGTAGGATGATGAGATGGAGCTCTCATGTGACCATACACACTGAGCATCGCCGCGCGCAGACACGCTCGCCGCAGCGATGTAAAAAATGTGTCTCCGCGGCTGGATGAGTGCCTGTGGAAAAATGCTTTCGGGCCAATCGTCCTCTCGTTATCATCTTATTTCAGCCATGCGTGTGAGGGAGACCTGGTGTAGTGGCATCACCCGCGCTGCGCGTGTGGAGGCTTCAAGCTGTCTTTGCTTGCACGGCCGTGTTCTCATGCAGCTCTGTTCCCGGAGTGCTGATGATGAACGTGAACGCGCGCCGGAAAAGACTGCCCGAAACGTGCCGGGATGAAATTCTGGAGCGTTACGAGCGTTCTTTGCCGCCTCCCAGCTCCTGCAATTTTATCTTTGCCTTAATATTGGAATTTTATTTCAGCCATGGATGTCAGGGAGACCTGGTGTAATGGTACGTGCGGGAATTCTGGCAGTGTCGCATTTGTCGCTTGTCTTATTGCACGGTCGTTGCCGTTGCAAGCAAGGGAAGCAGAGCAAGGGAGTACACGCGGCAAAGATTGATCCCGGGCCGTTCCTCTGCCAAAGCTGACAAGAGGTGCAAAGCCAGCCTCTCTCTCTCTCTCTCTCTCTCTCTCTCTCTCTCTCCCCTCGTCCTTTCAACATTATAATCTTCTCACAACCCCTCTTGCCAAGAAAGCCTGGTGTAGCTGCTGTTGCGGGGTCGGCAAAGACTGCCCGAAACACTCCAAAATTCAATCCCGGCGCGTTTCAGGCAGTCTTTGCCGCTGCAAGCGAGCCGGGGTGAGATGCCGGAGTGTTTCGGGCAGCTGCAGCTGCGGGACGTTCTGGAATTTGACCCCGGCGCATTTCGGGCAGTCTTTGCCGCCGCTGTCTGCCCACAAGAGGCAAGGCCGGCAAGAAAGAACCAAACAAAACATCTTTGGCAGCATTGGGAAGACTACTCGTACATTTTGCTTGTTTTTCCTGGCTGTGGTAGCGCTGCTGTTGCTGCTGATGGCGTTGCGTGCGCTTGACGGGGTGCCACAGACCCTAACAAGTTGATTTCGTAAGAACATCAACAAGTTGATTTTGTGAGGCTTGCCTGCTCAGGAACGAGCAAGAAACACCGACCCCCGTCGCAACGAGAAGCAGTACCGGCAGTGAATCGCACTGTTTCGCACCGAAGCAGTTTCAATTCCAAGCAACATGAATCGATTTGAACCGAAAGAAAATAAATCGTATCGCATCGAGTGCGTTACAACCATGTTGGCTTTGTTTGTGAAGTCAGCCATGACAAGAGCCTCGCTAAGCCAATGCAAAAGACCGAAAAGCAGCCGCAGAGCTTTGGCCTCCCACGCGCACAAAAAGGAAAATATAAATCAACGCTGGTTGGTCGAAGCCTGTCCACACGCCCAATTGACATCCACAAGCCTAATCGACATCCACAAGCCGTGGCCTGATGCACACGCATTATGCATGGCAGTGCTGCGCATGAGGGCCAGGTCACAGCTGCCAATACTTTCGACAGCGGTGAAGGCGGCGTTGACATCGGGCAACTGGTCAAACCTCGATGGAGGGCTAATGTCAACACTGGGTCAGTATACCCCTTGTATTAAACCGGCTGGCATGGCACAGACGCCCAACACCACACAGTTTGAAATCACCTTAATAAAACATTTCAAAAACATGGAATTAAACCGGCCTCCCACAAAAGACCTCAAATCAGGAAGCCCCGCCCAAATCAAAAGTTCAAATCCTTTCTGGTGCTGCATTTTGCTCTGTAATGCCTTGTAACTAAGGCAAAGAAAAGCTGCCAGTGCCAGCTTTGCACTAGTACCAGAACAGCCACGAAGCACTACACACACCTCAAACAGAACTAACTGCAATCACAAATGTTTGGCTTCCAGCCCATGTTAATGTCATGGGTTAAAAGGATATTCATGTGGTTTTTCAGGGCTGCAACGAAATCCACACCCAGCTTTGTGCTTACTAGCAATTGTATACTAGCACAGCCATGAAGCATTGCCAAGACAGCACAAACATCATCAGCAAAAAAATCCTGAATTCCAAAAAAAGTGTGGCTTGCTGAAAGCACAATTTCTTTATCAAATCCCTTTCAAACAGTTATGTTTTGAGAAGGTGACCTAAAGTGCCCCGCACGATGCCTGTGGGTGCACATGTTTTTGTGATTCGGGCCTTTGGGCCGCACTTAACTTGAGCTCCTGCGATACAAAGTCAGATGAAGTGTGGAATTCCACCGTACTAGTGAACTAGACAGTCAAATCAAACTTCGAGAGGGAGTTTCACCAAGAGTAACTCAATTGGAAAGTGAGATGACACAATACTAAATCAAACGGAATCTCAAAAATCGACGAACACTAGATCATGTGGAAAATCAATCCCAACAATACTAAATCATCAAACAAGTGGAAGCTCAAACCAATTTCAAAAGGAAGCTCGAGAAATACTAAATCAAGTGGGAACAAGCCCTTGGAATTCTGGAGCTATCGATTTTCACTCGGGGGCTATTAATCCGAGGCCAACTTTACGGGGAACGACGCAGCCGAGTCAGCTGTTGACAGGCAGAATTCTGCAGGTCTGATGGCCAGTGCGCGAAAACTGGCCTGGCAAGCGCCCTTCCGACAAGACGCAGCGGCATCTTCCCGCACGCTGGCCTTGGGCCAAGCCGAAAGACCAGCTACGGCTACGGTTGTGGCAAGCCAGACACACCTCTGCACAGAATGCAAGCGGCCTCTGCTCCCATGATTAGCCAGCTTAGCTGAGAATCTGTCCAGGAACAGATACAAACTCTCCCTTTCACCGAATCCTGAAATCTGCAAATCGCCCTCTTCACTAAGCGTGAGTGAATAGCCCCCAAATCGCCTGGTAGGTTTGCATTTGGCAGGCAACACACTTGAAAGACACACCGTGGCGCTGTGAGCATGAAAATCGGCTGCAATCCAAAGAAGGTTCGCGCGATTTGGCTCATGTTCGTGCCTTTCTCAACACTTTGAGCCCTTTGTTTTTTCTTTGGTGTTTCGTTAATTGGCTGTAAAGCCAGCTTTCGCGCTTCTGGGTTGGCTTAGCCTGGTTGGGGCAGCTCTGGCTTCGCATCGATGTCCCAAAGCAACTCCACCGTTGCCAAGACGCCCGCCCAGGTTTTCGCGCAAGTTGGTTTGGCTTTCTTCTCCGTCCCAGCTGCTGGGTCTCGGTCTAGAATTTGTTTTCCGCCCATGCCGGGTTTTTCAGCGCACCGGCCCCCGGCGGCCTCTTCTGGAAGATCATGTTCAAAGTGTCGCCAAAATCTCGCGCAGCTGCAACATGCAGCACGGTCTGGCCACAAGCGCCAAATGGTGGCATTTGCTGCAAAACGTTAAGCTTCGTTCTGGGGGGGGAGTATATTTGAAGAAGGTCACACCGAACGGCAGCCAAACACCTGGGCAAACTCCAGAAGGACCACCAACATTCAGGGGATTCTCGTTTATACCCGACAACAGTTGTCCTCCAAGAAACACGCAATGTATCAATTATCTCTCATACCGCGCGCCTCCAGTGAGCTCGGTTGTTTTCCTTTTGCAGTCTCGCAACGTGTGTATAGAGACCGGACTTGAGCCAAGGAGCATCGTGTACATGTGCTTTACATACTTCATTACTGAAGCACCATTGCAGAGGCAGAAAGTTGTGGCAGAAAACTTCGTCCCCGCGACATGATTCTCCGATTCCCCGTTCACGTTGCTCATTTTTATCACCTGCTTCGGGTTGGAAACCTTTCGAGCTATGACACAGGAACGCACGAAGTCTAGCAGCACATGAAAACAACCATCTGGACAATGGCGCACTGCGATCCGACGTGCAATATCGCTTTCCCCGCAAACGTGCCCATTGCCCGGCATGAACATTGTCGAATAGAACATCTGCATAGCAAAATCGATGTCCTCATGCATCCATGCATTCGCAAATATACAATGCATATGGCGGCCCCAGTGTGTCCCAACGCCTGTCACCGGCGCTGCCCAACCCGGCTCTAGAGCGGCGCGTCAGCTCTTCGCCCACTCAATGGACCAGTCCGCTCCGCTTGGGTTCGGAGGGCGCCCCCTCACTGGCGCGCCATATGCGGAAGATGGTCAATACCTAGACTCACACGGATGGTGATACGGCGATGAGGCGCCTGCGCTTTCCGCAAATTCATTATTCCATTGACTATGGGGCGCATTGGAACCTCAGCCACTACGCGCATCCTATCTTTATAACAACTTCAAAGCAGGCGTTTCGATGAGCGGCGCAATGGAAGTGTTTTATACAATGGATCTTTGTGTGGACCATCCCATGCGCCGTAGTAACCCGCCCGCTGCGAATCCGCCCGGTCCCTTCGCCAAGGAGGATTGCAATACGCCCCCTTGACACCTGTTCCTTTCCCTTTCCCTTTGCGCTTACCCTTGTGGCCATTCGTCTTCCCCCCCTGCCGAACTAGATGATGGTTCCGCAGTTCGGTCAGCTGGGCCCACAGACCTGGGAGTTCCAGGATTGCCCGTTCGCTTTCTCTCGGCTGACGATGGCCTCAGCACTTTGGGTGATTTAGCGCAAGCTTTTCCACGTGCCGACTTGCAATCTTCTTCCGCCACCCATTCCTTTTTGTGCGATTCCTTCTTCTTCTGTTTTGTTCCATCGTCTGGATCGTGATGCCCTGCTCCCTCATTTTGACATAGTTGTTCCATTGATCTTGGAGCGAAGGGCCGAATTCCATTCCATGATAGTTAATCAAAAGGAGGTCCTGGATGGCCGCCGCGGTGCATAGCAAGTCTATAAAAGGTATCTGCTTCCCACCTCTGGCTCGATCCAGGTTCGGCTGAAAGAAAGCATACGTCTCGACGTCGAAGCACGTGCCAATGACGAGGTGAAGCACCTCAAGCAGCTGATCGCAAAAGGCGACTGCAGTGTGATGACGCCGGATGGATTGCCCACACATCATGGAACATCTTCCTGATGATAGATCGAGGACCTTTGGCATGGTACATCGCTTTGGCCCCGGCGTTCCTTGTGTTTTGTTGATGGTTCTCCACCGCCACCACCAGGAGGATGGTGCATCTTCGTTGTCCTTCAAAGCAGCTCCTTCCGACTCCGCCACCTCCTTCAGCATGCGCACCATTGTTTGTACGTCTTGGCTTTGGCAGTCCGCCAGCTTGTGTTCTTTTGAGTGACAAACCGGACACCCGTCAGTTTGCTGCATGAGTGGGTGCTGTATCAAGCACAGACTAATCGAGAAACACCCCCCCTCCTTGCCGGAATCGCCACCTCCGCCTCCATCGCCTTCATCGCCTGCGGCTACGTCTTAAAATGCTTCACACGTTTCCTTCAAGGCTTCCGTTCACCTTCTCATAGGTGCTCTTGGGTGGAAATGCTAATGGCGAAACCATCATCACCTTGTCCACTATGTGCTCAACCATGGTGAACTCCTTTTCCATGCCACTCTCAGTTCAAACCCAGCGAACACACCTGTCATAGATCTCGGTGCGAACTTGTGCTTGTCATCCCTTGTTGGCGGGCGTCTGCAGTCAACATACGCCCCCAAAGGAATTTGTGGTCCTTCAAAGTGGTCACCATGCGTATTTGACCACGCGCTCTCTCCGTCCACGATCTCAGCAAATGACAAGTAGGAATGACCAGTAACACGAAGGTAGTTGAGCCGCGGGCAAGAAGGCGTTAATTGGTCGATCACATAGAGATTCTTCAAACACGTCTCAATCCCCGACTGACCCACTCTTTCAGGAGGAAAGTAATCGAATGTCACAAGGTCCCCCCAGCGTTTGAGCTTCTGCTTAAAGGCTCCTCTCTTCATCTTGGAGCGCCTCATCTTCGCTCTTACGCCTGCTTCACGGTGAGGATTCGCGACCCGGCGGGTTAGCATGCGGTCCAAAGAGTTTGCCTCGTTCTTCAACGTGCCTGTTTTCTTTTCACACTTCTCCCAGCTTTTTGGCATCGTTTGGCCCCGTCATTTTTCTCATTGGTTCATCATTTCTCGCGGAATCATGATTTGTCCTCGCTTTCTGCACAGGAGGAGAACACTTGCCAAATGATGAACAAATGGAAAATGATGAGACAATGATGAAAAATGATGATTTGCCCTTAGTTTTCAGAACTTACTCAGAATTTGCAACTTTGCCCGGAAAATCATCATTTGTTTCATCACGTTAGCATCATTTGTCCATTTTTCCAGGAGTTCGCGCGGATACCTGCAAAAATGTAGAGTAGCAGTGGGAAGAAACTACAACGCAACCTTCAAATCACAAAAATCAACGATTTTGCAGACAAATGCCAAGAACCCTTGCGAATGATGAACAAATGATGAAAATGATGAATTAATGAAAAAATGTAGTTTTCATAATTTTGTCAGGATTTGCAACTTTGCCTGGGCAATCATCATTTGTTTCATCATTTTTCATCATTTTCCAGGAGTTCGCACGTATACCTGCAACAATGTACCTGCAAATCACAAAAATCAACGAGTTTGCAGAGACACGATGAACAAATGACGAGAACCCTTGCAGAATGAAAAACAAATAAATGATGAACACATGATGAGAAATTATGAAACATGAGAATCAAAATGATCTCCTAAATATTCAAAAAAAGGATGAACTAATGTTCTCCCTGAGGTCAGTCTATGGCTGGCAAGTTCTCATTATCTCCACTTCCTCTCCTCCCTGAAGAAGTTCGAAGCCATGTGCATCGGGCCAGACTTGAGATCGAGGATGTCAAGCGGCAACTACATTGTGAGACGTCATCCATGAAGCTGAAGCGACTGCCAGGAAGGGCGCAGATCTCAGAACCAATTCAACTCACTTCAACAAGAATTCGCTTCCATGAGGCAGTACTATGTTCGTAACGAGAAGAACATGGAGTCATTGAGCAGAGGCATTGATCCAAATCAAGGAGGAAAACAATGAGGAGCTTCAGAGTACCTGTGATTGTTTCAGAGGAAAGGGGAATGAATTGCGGGTGGAGTTGTGGAACGTGAGTTTGAGGTAGGAAAAGCTGTTGAAGGAGCAAAAGTTCGGACGAAATGTGACGCCTCCTCCTGGGTTTGCTCCTAGATCGCACAGCGGATCGCCTCGAGCTTGAACTTCGATACAAATACGAAGGTTTCAAGGAAGGAAGCTGAAACCATCAAAGAACCATTGTGGCCAAAGACTGACCGATATGGAAGGGGAAGCTTCTATCTAATGGTGGCTGTCTGAGGCTTTCAGCCCGAGCGCCAACGGACAGCGGCGGATCAAGAGGACCTGGGATTGACAGCAAACTCGCGATGAGCTTGGAGAAGATGACCAAATCTGCTGGAGTTCCGCCACCAAAGTGTCTCTAAAAATGCAACAATTGACTACGAGGCTGATGAAGACTGGCAAGGCGAGAGAGAGCTTCCGCACCTATGGCATTTGGAGACTTTTCTGGCCAGGCGCCAAGAAGATGGGAGAGCGCAAGCCCGAATCTGCGCCGCATGAAGGTGAGCTCGAGGGATACTTTGAACCCAGCAAAAGGAACCCCAGAAAATTGCGACCCCAGCAGAACACACAAGAGCCTTCTGAACATGCTCGATTGCCGGGTTAAGGCGAATAAGGAGGGAGACTTGCCAAACAACAAACCGGAGCTTCACCAAGCCGACGGCTAAGGCTGAAGCGAAGGCCGAAGCAAAGCCAAGGCAGTGACTCAGTTTGGCGAGCGCAATCCTCTGTGGGGGGAAAAGGGCATTCCTTGCCAATTTCAGTTCTTCTGTGGGAAACGCACGAAAGGGCAGAGCTTCATTCTTCCATGAACTTGAGTAACTTGAGCGTCGAGGGTGTAATTCATCCTCTCCAAGCCGGTGATCCTCTGAATGCAACCTGCCTCATCAGTTCGCACGGATTGGATTGTAGATTCCATGCTGGCGCATTCATCCTGCAAAGCTCGAACTTCGTCATATTGCGGCGTCATGATTTTGCGCTGCATCTTTGCATAGTGTTTGCTGAGAGTCTTCTTCAAGGCTGGCCCTTGGGGCTGTATGATCTGTCCCCTCTTCGGGATTTGCGGGCTTGCGCGCTTTCACCGTCTTCATCAGATGGCGCCCGAGACACCACCCTTGCGATCACACTCCTGGCGGACTTGATGCTTAACACTGATGGTATCTCCCATGTCTGGTTGACTTGGGTGTGCCCTGCGAATGCAGGGACACTCCAACAGCAGTCGACCCGGCACACGTAACTGAAGAACGGCCATCGGACATTGTCTCGACAATGGCTCCGAGCAATCAAAGGTCCAAGATAGCCTGAGAAAGCAAGGGTATTTGTGTTGGATTCCAGTGGTTTGGTGCACCCCAATCAGGTACCGCAGACACTCCGTTGGTTTCCAATGATCCAATTCCTATCGAAAGGTGAACCATTGGATATGACCTGAGCGAAACATCATGGGTGGCATGGCCCTGGGATTCAAAAATTATTGAGCGGTGAGTTTTGCAGCGGGGTCCTAAGTGTTGCTTTCAGTCTAAGCAATCTCCGAACGAAGCCCAGCCTGGTTGACCGTCATCCCTCCAGTGTAGGCAAGCTCGATCTCAATCTGCTGACCGGAGTTACAAAAGGCCAGCAGCGATTGGAAGACCTTGCAAGAAAGGCTGGCAAGGCCAAAAAAATGCCGGAATAGCTAGAGACTAGCATAGGGTAGCTTGCGCAGAGTGATCTGTGGAGAGTATATGGCTTGCGCCGAGTACATTGGGAAGAGTGACTTGCGTTGCGTTTAGCAGCTTGCGCAGAATGACTTGTTGCGCAGAGTGAGTTGCACAACCTGGATGTTTTTTGTTTTGACTATCATCATCCAACTTTACAACTGCATCACACAGCTTTTTCCAAACAACTTGAACCACTCAAACCGTCGACCTGCCAGCGACTGGCGGGGTAAATTTTCATCACCAGTCGTGGAGCACCAAGACATGCTTCGGCTTGCTACTAGGGAGACTGCGGGCTAGCGAATTGAAAGCGCCAGCAAGCGAAAAAGCGTCGCGCGCCCCCTGGCTCCCTCCAGCGCCCTGCAGAATGGCACGTCGCAACCACACCCTGCGCTGCTACAGCACCCTGCGCAACTTACAATCAAACTGCCCCCAGCGCGCGGAACGGCCAGTCCCAGCGTCTGCTGGCACCCCGCGTCTCCCTTATTGCTTGTGTTGCAGCATTCTGCTCAAGCGAAAAGCCAAGCCATGAATCGAACCAGCTCCTGCGCCTACAAGCTTCTGCCACTACCCAAATCAAGCCCGCTAGGCAGCGTCCCTTCTTGGCGTTCTCGGCGCCTGCTCGTTGTGCGCCATGTACAACACGTGGCCGCATTGCATGGGCTCCAGCTGGGGCTGCTGTTCCTTTCTGGTCAGCATCACACACCTAGAGGCACACGAAACATCTGGGTGCAAAGGGCCGCAACCGAAACAAAGTGCAAAGGGAATACATGTGTTTTCGGAAGTAGAGATTCCCCTTGCTGGATGAGAGATCGAAGGGGGTTGTTGGTGAAAAAGGAAGCAATAGAAAACCAAAAAACGACATTCTCACTCTCCTGGAAATTTAGGGGTGGGTTGGAACACCCATTCTATCATAAGTTTGAGTTTGACGAAAAATGTCTCACATGCCGGCGGTTGCAGACAAATACCGGCAAAATGGGCCCTGGCTTGTTCTGAACGGAGGGGCTGCCACCCCGGAAATCCAAGTGTCATTGTGTAGCGGGCGAGACGGCTCGCCAGCATTCCAATAGTTACACCAGTCTAGAACCACGGGTGGCGCGAAAGCGCAACCTTCGGAGGGTACATTTTTGCTGTTTGGCGAAAAGGCATACTTTTCAGCCGTTTTACGAAAAAGCTCCGTTTGCCTGCAAAACTGCCGTTTCAGGAAACACCCGTCCAACGGTCGGGAAAAGTTGGCGTTTGGACGCGAAAACTGGACGGGTAAAATTGCCGTTTCGGTTTAGCAAGCGACCGGCTGCAACGCTCAACTTGCAAAAGTGTCGTTTCGCACAAAAAGTGCCGTCTCGATGGTTAAAACAGTGTTTTTAACCTAACAGCAGAAAAATGTACCCGCCGGGAAGCCACAGGTGTGGAAAGTGAGTGTTGCTCTGCGTGCGCGAGAGCTCGGCCCAAGAATCCAGTGCAAGTTTGCTCTGCGCGCGCGAGTGCCCCGTGCAAGTGTGCGCTGTGCACGTGCTCTGCACAAGTGTGCTGCGCAAGCTCGGAAGAAGTTTCTACGAGCACGTGGTTCCAACTGTCGAACCGGAGCTGCGAGTGTACTTCGTGCAATACTTTTGTGCTTGAAAGTCTCCTAGCCGAAGCCTTCTGACCGTGTACGTCGTGCAATACTCCAGTGCTTTTGAAATTGCGATCTTCAAGCCGCAGCCTTCTGAAAGTGTACGCGTGCTACTTTTGTGCTTGAAAATTGCGATTTGCCCAAGCAGGATTCGAGCCGCAGGGCTGCCCCTTTTCAAGAGCAGGCGCGGAAACCACGAGACACACTTTCAATCCCGCGTTCGGACTAGAACAAAAATGCATTGCGTGCGATCGACCACGCCAATCCTCGCAGAAATCGCAACAAGTCCGCAGTTTTTTGCACATCCGAATCTCTGCAAAGGATCGCGCGCGCAGCACCATCCCCACAGAGTCGCGTCACACATAGCAAGATTTCTCGATCCCCGCAGAGGGCGCGTCACCTCAGAAATTTCGCAGAGTGAATTCGGCCCCGCCGCCTTAGGAGACTAAGTGGATAATTCCGTGCCCACATGGCTCGCGCGAGCTTTCTCGCGCTACTTGGCTCGTGCAAGTTTGGCTGCGTGAGCTTTCTCGTGCAAGTCGGCTCGCGACAGTTTGGCTGCGCGAGCTTTCTCGTGCAAGTTGGCCCGCGCAAGTTAGGCAATGCGACAAATGCTCGTGCAAGTTGGCTCGTGGAGTTTGGCTGCGCAAGCTTCTCGTGCAAGCACGTTGGCTCGTGCAAGTTTGGCGGCGCGATAAGTTGGCGGCCGGCGTGCAAGTTGGCTCGTGCAAGTTTGGCGGCGCGATCTTTCTCGCGCAGGTTGGCTCGTGCAAGGTGCTTTGTCTTTCTTGGAGACTTGGCACAAATTGCGCCTACAATTCTTCTCAACTTGTCAATTGCCAACTGACAAGGGGTTGACAACGGTAGGCTTGGGAGTCGCTGCCATCTCAGGGGGAGATGCGAGCCCTCGGTCAGGTTCAGAATGCTCTTGGTTTCTTTGCTTTGTGTTGCTGGCGGCCACTGGGTTGTTAAGGGTCCTGGAGGATGTCACCACGATACAAGTGTGTCTTCACCATGCCAGACGCCGCTGTCAACAGCCAGGCAGCTGTCACCATCCCACGCATCGCTGCCAACACTAGGAATGTAACCTGGGTTGATTGGGAGGCTCAAGCGTGCCTCTTACTGCGCGCAAAACAGAGGAGGCACCATTCATCACTCCATTACCATTCCATTTTGTCTCTCCTCCTTGCCTCTGAATCATCCGCAGCGCGGTTTGGATGGACTGGACCTCCCGGTCGTCGTAAGCCTCGTCCAGTTGTGATAATAATCCTGACATCGTCTGGAAGGTCAACCGCTGCCGCCTTTGTCTTGGCGCTGCCTCAGAAGTCGAAATGACGAAAAGCACCTCCCAAACCAGGGGGACCGACGCAAACCTGAAAAACAAACATGAACAGAAAGACTGAACAACAAAACTAAACATACAGGGTACGCCGCCGCGACCGACAAAATTATTACGAGCCATATACAAACCTTCAATAGCGTCGGGTGTATATCTTCGTATATTGAACCATTATTATTAAAATGTGTAGATGAACCATTCTGAAGACTTACAGCTTTGTCGAACAGAGTCAGCAAATCTTGCTTGTCCGGCACAATGTAGTATATAACCAGTAACAACAACAGCACCTAAACCGACCCTATCCTTTACCCACACACGGCCTACATAAGCGTCTCCTATTTGAGTCTTCCACTGACCTCCTGAACTCCCCTGCCCAACAGAGTCGAGTTGGCCTGGCATTAGCCTTGGCGGTCGCCCCAAACTGGATTTGGGTGGATGCCCGCCCTCAACGCATTTTATGTGTGCAGTTTGTGGACGGCGTGTTCCAAAATGTTGTGAATTTGTTGGCGAAATGGGTCTTCCAAATGCTTGGGCCGACCGACTTGTCGGGAGGCAGCGCAATCTGTACACGTAAAAAAGGCATAGCCTGCCTGAATCCAAATCAAACAAGGGCCAACTCCGGTTGTACTGTTGACCACCAAGGACGTGTCAGCAATAGCTTCCTCTTGGCAGATTGAACCAATGAGTGGCGCGTCGGCTCATTCAAAGCAAGTGCCCATTCTTCACCGTCCATCCAGCCGAGGAGACTGCTCAGCAGCCGCTGGCTGTGTGACGCTCGCCAACACAGTTGCTCGTCTCTTGCATTGGGCACCTCGCGCAGCGCAGCCGCCGCCCCAACACCTGCGCGGGTGGTAGTGTTGCATCGCCTGCAGGCTGACAAGGATACCGGGCCAGAACGCTCCTCCGCACGCACGTCTACTTCTTCTTCCAATCGCTACCGACGCAAGCAACCACACATGTCCTGCGTGCCATTCAGCTCGATTTGCAGCATTGCTAGCGTCGTCTCACGCAACATTCGGCAGTTCCCGACCCTGGCACTTTTGAGCGAGGGACTTCTCATCCCTCATGTTCGTCCGTGGCAGCAAGCTACGTTTACAACTTGCAGACCACTGCGTGCGTGCCACAACCAACTGCAGAGAGCCCAGCTCTCAGCTAGGTGTGTCGCGATTAGGAGGGCGTCGTGGAAGTGTGGCTGCTTCCAAAAGTGGTGGCGGGCACTGTTTTGTCCCAACGGAGTCAAATTCAAAATCTAGAAGATGGGTGGCCCAAAAGCAGTAGCAGCGGCGGCAACGTCTCCTGGCAAGTTCTCTGCGCATGTTGCTCTGAGCATCTTGGCGCAAGTTCTCCGAGACAGTTGTCCGGGTAAGCTCTCTGTGCAAGTTACTCTGAGCAAGTTGTCGGCGCGCGTCCTCTGAGCAATCTCTCCAAGCAAGTTCCCAAGTTCTCTCAGCAAGTTGCTCTGAGCAAGTTGTTGGCGCGAGTTGCTCTGAGCAAGTTCTCCAAGCAAGCGCTCTGCGTAAGTTGCTCTGAGTATGTTCTTGGAGCGAGTTCCTCTGAGGAAGTTCGCCAAGCAAGCTCTCTGTGCAAGTTGTTGCTCTGAGCATGTTCTTGGCGCAAGTTCCTCCGAGGCAGTTCTCTCAGCAAGTTGCTCCGAACAAGTTTCCTCTATTTGCGTAACACTTTCGTACGTAAACCCTTCGCAATGCTTCCGGAGACTACCGCTCGGAAAACGTTTGCGTTTTGTTTGTCGAAGGCTGGGGCTTGTATGCAATTTGCTACGCCTGGCCTAATCTTGGCTTCCTCTCAGTTGGCAACTTTCCACGTCATATCGCGCTTTTTGTCTCCAAGCCACTTCCAGTTGCTTTGTTCAAAAGGACATCCTAGAAGTCGCATTTGTTCCGCTTCAAAGCGGGGCCAATTTGAAGCGAAAAGTTGCGCATTGAATTTGACGGGAGCTTCAATCTGCAAGAGGAAGAAACATTAGCAAATGGCCGCTGCGAATTGGAGACAAAAAGCACGATGCGAAGCGAAGAGTTGCTAATTGAGAAGAAGAGGCGCGCGGGAAAAACCGTGATTCGATTCGAAACATCGCAAACTGCATGAGAGCCTTGGTCTGCGGCCAACAAAAGGAACTGTCTTCCCACCTTTCGTCTGCCGAATTAACAGGTGGCCCGGAGTTAACACGCTTTTTGAGGTAGTACCTACTTCCGATTTTGGGACTACAAAAATGCAATGTGGGCCACTACTTGATGTTCAAGGGGCAATTGTCCAACACTGGCATTCTACGAGTTCGATGCTAGAGGATTGTGCCAAAAACCTGGAAACTCCCAGTTGGTTTGCGTGAATGTTGCAGGGGTTCATATGCAGCTGGTATGCATGGTGTATGCATTTGGCACGCGGTGCGGGTGCTTCTTGTATGTTCTATGACTGTTTTTTGCATCTTGAATGCGTGTTGCACAATGTGTGTGTATTGTGTGCGCAGTGAGTGTGCGTTGGGTTTCCATATTGTACGCGCTTGCACGCTGTACGACTGATGTGTGCGCTTTGTATGCGGGACGCACGTGTGTTGCACACAGCACGCGCTTTGTACGCATTGCGTACGCGCGCCGTACGCATGTTGTACGCATATAGCGTTCATGTTAGATGCGTGTTGTATGCGTGTTGCACACACACACACACGTTGCGCGCATTGTGCGTGCATTTGGCGTGATTTTCTTGTTGTAGGGAGGTTGCCCGGTGTGTGTGTGGGCGTTTTAGGTGCATGTTGCGCATGTTGTTTGCGCTTTGTTTGCGTTCTGTGCGCACATTGGTTGTGTGTTGTGTGGGTTGTGGACTGTTGTTTGCATTTGTATTCAGATGTTGGGATTTGTGTCCATATGAACTTTTGTTTGAGTTGTGTGCGCACTTCTTCTCTGCGCGACGTACAAACCGCGCACAGAGCGCTTGCAACATTCATACAACCCCCATGAACCATGAATATAACATGCGTACACAACACATACAACACAACCCGCTTGCAGTTCATGCAAGCAAACCATGGAAATGGAAAAGGCGCATTCACTCAAATAGTGCGCACGTTACCCTGGCTGACTGTCAGGATTGCATCATTGCTTCAACTTTAGGCATCACGGCTGGTAACCGGGCACTCCCAGCATCTACCAGCACCACAGGCGCCCAGCACAATAAACCGGCCGATCAAGACTCACAGACGCAAGCCCAGCATGCAAGAGTGGCCACGAGAAGGGACGGCAGAAGGAAGACAAGAAGCAAGAAGGGAGACGCAAAAGAAAGCGAGGTACGTGATCCTGCTTGCGTTTTCCTGCCTTCTTCGGCCCTTGAACTCCTTGATCCCTCCCACTTCTGCCTCTTGTCTTGCCTTCCACCATTCCACCGCTTGACTTACTTCTTTACCCTGCTGCCTTTTATCTTGCTGTTGATGTTCCTGGCGCCATGCCCGCCCGCTCCGCGCAGCGTGGCGCAGCCAGCTTTTCCCCCGCGCGCTCTTGCACAACGTGGCAGCACAAACGACAGTGTAATTCCCGCAAAGGGGCGAAGAAAGGCCGCACTAGTTGCCACGCTCAAAGCCGGCTACAGCATGAATCGCAAAAGTGCCAAGACTTGGAGCCTTAATGGAGCCTTAAGGCAACTGTTTCACATCCTCAGAAAGTAATAGGATTTGGCTCTCTGCCTTGGCGCTCAGGCCGTGTTGGCCAAGCTTGTTCGTGAGGTGGTGTGAAAATCATGAATTCCCCAGGAACCCGGTGGGCTCGCGTTCATCGCCTTGGCGGACGTGTGAGTCACCGCCACGTCGGCCTGAGCTCGTCTGCAGTGTTTTTGCGCATCCGCTCTTCCGGTCATTTGGGTCTGTCAAGGATGGTGCAAGCTTGTGTGAAAATTGCTGAGGGCTCCAAGTTGCGCTCCTTGGGAAACTATTGAATCTCAAAGTCCTTCTTCCGACTCACAGTTCTCCCGAAGTACTCGGCACGGCAGAACTCTCATAGATCTCCATGCAGCCGCTTGCCGAAGCGCAACTTCGTGCGAAGCTCCTGTCTTGCCCTGATGTTTCCTCCTTGTGCAAAATCGCCCACGTCCAGCAGGATCAAGCCTGCAAATCCGATGTTGCCCTGCTCCACATTTAAAGGTAGAACAGGCACGGATCGAAGCTTGATTCCAGCTAAGCCACTTTCACACAAGGGTTTCCCTCACTGTCTTCCGCCACGCCGATGGTGCGTTCACCAGGCCATGCGCTCGGTGCGTGCTACGATCCTTCGTGTTTTTGCCTTCCATGGTTGTCCGATCTTCTGGTTGCTTCCTGGCAGGATGTAGCGTGATGCGATGCGCCATCGTGCTCTTGATGCTCTCCAGCTCCGTCTCATCCGTGACCACGGAAAGCGCATTGGAGTTCAGGAGGGTTTCAAACTCGCTTCTTCATCTCCTGCTCCGGAATGTTCAGCTCAGCTTGGGCCACATGCCTTGTCACCGCATCCGTTCTTCCAGCAGCCGCACGACCATTTGCCTCGATTTGTTGCACAACGTCACCTCGTGTCCAGGACTCAGACTTCCCGGGCTATAACTCTTCCAAACATTAGAAACCTATCACAGGTATTGGAGTTGTAGGCGCTGAGGGTCCAGGCGCATCATTGCTTTGAGATACTGGTGTTGATGGTTGTGCTTGAGGTTGAGTTGTTGGTGGTGCTGGTGCCGGTGTGGCAGCTGTCTTGCATCTGTATATGTGTGATTTGAAGGTTCTTCATGGTGTTTCGCGGAACTACTTGAACACGAAGTACACCATACCCGCAAACCAAATTCCTTTTGCAGAAGTTTATCATGCCGTTGGAGTATTTCTTCACCCACCAACGAATTCTGTGCTGCCGTGCCAACCACTAAGGCGCCAACTTCTCGATAATGAGCCAAACCCGCAAACAACACACCGTGAAAGAATTCAAGCTCGCCAAAAGCTGCACTGCTCATCATGTATTCACTTCCGGCTCGAACAATCATCTGATCCGAAGTCTGGGCCATGTACACATCACCAGCTTGTGCTGGCGCTTGCGTAAGAAGCCAATGACGCTGGCGCCTAAGATCCACTTCTCGACCTAGCCGGACAGTGAGCCAACCTCTGATGGCAGTTCCGGCATCTTGAACGTGTTTGAATCCCTTTCAAACTTGCCGAGAAACCTTCTTGCGGTCGCCTTTCCACCACGCCGCAAGTTGATCAAATCCACGGCTCATGCGAGCCTTTCAATGATTGACGATGTTGTTGATCACCACCACGACCACCAAAACCTTTCTTTCCACCACCAAAGCCTTTTTTTGAATTTGCCCTTGCCTTTCTCCAACCCAAACACCTTCTTCTCCTTCACATTCTCCTTGCTCGAGAATCGCGACTCTCCCCGTGGAAGTTCTGGTTGTGATGACGAGGTCGTGATACTGCATGTGTCTTCAGCATCTCACGCGTGCGATGTTTTAACTGGATGTTCCTCGAAACTTTGTCTCTGCTGATCTGATAGTTCGCTCTGAGTGATGAAGAACTGTGCAGGGTGATTGCACAGCGGTGACTGGCTTCAGATCATTCTGTGTAGCGAGATCGCAAACATCGAAACGAGAAACTCTGAACTGTGTCTTCTGCGATTGAAGAAGCTGTGGAGCGACAAAGAGATACTGCGCGTGCGCCTGGAGAGGATGCGCTTCTCATTCGGCAGGCGGGCGTGCAGTGCTGCTGAGGAGAGCGGGGTAGCGGCCCCGACACCTGCTTGCGTGGAAAGAAAAGCGAAAATGCAAGAAGAAAAACGCGAAAAATGACAAAAGGGGAGAGCAAAAGACAAACGAGCAAAAGAGACAAAGAGATACAAAGGAAGAAAACAAGCAGAGAAAAAAAGACAAAGGAAAAGAGAATAGAGGAAGGCTCAGATGAAGATCCAAGAGCAAGGAAGGAGAGAAAGAAAAAAGAGGCCGAGAGAGTGAGAGAGAGAGAGAAAGAAAGAAAGAAGGAAGGAAAGAAAGCAAGAAAGAACGAAAGAAAGAACAAAAGAAAGAAAGAACGAAAGAAAGAAATAAAGATAGATAGGAAGACAAAAGGAAAGAACGAACGAACGAAAGAAAGCAAGAAATGATAAACAAAGAAAGACAGACGAAAGAACACAGAAAGACAGAAAGACAGAAAGACAGAAAGAAAAAGGGAAAGAGAGAAAGAAAGAGAGAGAGAGAGAGAGAAAGAAAGAAAGAAAGAAAGAAAGAAAGAAAGAAAGAAAGAAAGAAAGAAAGAAAGAAAGAAAGACAGAAAGAAAGAAAGAACGAAAGAAAAAAACAATTAAATAAAGAAAGAAGGAAAGAAGGAAAGAAAGAAAGAAAGAAAGAAAGAAAGAAAGAAAAACAAAGAAATAAATAAAAATAAAGAAATAAAGAAGGAAACAACAACAAGAAAGAAAGCAAGAAAGAAGGAAATAAAGAAATAAATAAAGAAAGAAAGGAAGAAAAGAAAGATAACAAGGATGACAAAGTGAAAGAGGGTAAAGAAAGAGAAAGATAAAGAAACAGACGAAGAAAATGACAAGATATAAATCGGACGAGAAACAGCCAAACAAAGGGCAGCGAGAGAGAGAGAGAGAGAGAGAGAGAGAGAGAGAGAGAGAGAGAGAGAGAGAGAGAGAGAGAGAGAGAGAGAGAGAGAGAGAGAGAGAGAGAGAGGAGAGAGAGCGAGAGCGAGAGAGAGAGAGAGAGAGAGAGAGAGAGAGAGAGAGAGAGAGAGAGAGAGAGAGAGAGAGAGAGAGAGAGAGAGAGACAGAGAGACAGAGAGCGAGAGCGAGAGCGAGAGCGAGAGAGCGAGAGAGAGAGAGAGAGAGAGAGAGAGAGAGAGAGAGAGAGAGAGAGAGAGAGAGAGAGAGAGAGAGAGAGAGAGAGCGAGAGCGAGAGCATGGCATTCTTTGCAAGCTACGTGCCACCATCCCCGAAAGAAGCGAGCGCTGAAACCACCCTAAGGACCAAGCGCCCTCCACACTATCCCACATCTACAAACCCTGTTCACACGGCTTGGTCGCCGACCGCTTGGCACACGGCATACGTCCAGGGCCGCAGCACCTGGGTGGAGATCACCGTCGACAAGGGCAGTACTCTCTCCAATGCGTCGAAAAAGTGCGCAGGGCCGCCCCACACCTGCCAATCCGAAAAGAAGGGGCGCCGGCTTCAACAGCTTGCCCATTGCTCCCCTGCAAGCTACACACAGACGGTCACTTTCCCCAAACGCGTTCCACGCTAAGGGTTTTTTGGGGTAAGATGAAGTCCTGAATACAACGAGGGGGTCTAGATTCGTGGGGCATTAGTCCGTTGCGTGTGTACAAAACGAAAATGCCAAAAACAATGCAAAATAAAAATCAAAATGAAAAATGTGAAAGAAGACAGTTGCAAACGAAAAACAACTGAGAGCAGAGAAGCTGGTCGAGCATTGAACTGCCAGTAGTTCGACTAGGGTACACGGTACATTCGTGGCAAACCACACACAATCTGGGATGTGAGCAACAACACATTTTCAACGACAACGTGGGAAATGAAAAGAATGAAAAACATAAACACAACGTGAAAGATATGAAAGGTGAGATCGGAGTTGGTCTTCAACAGTATATATAATTTCGTGCCAAGCAAAGGTAGCCGGCGCTGTGCCTGCTGAGGATCGATCACGAATGCGGGAGTTCACCCTGCTAAGGCGTGTATAGCACCATTCTTTGCCTGCTTCGTTGGATTGATGTAGGTCCCTAGAATGACATGCGTGTCACAAAACACATAGGATGGCCGACCGCGGTGCATGTCTGTAAGACGTTATGTGATGTCACGCGATGTGAAGTGGTAAATGTGTGTATGCGCTTGCGTGTGTACGTGTGTACGTAAGTACGTGCTGTGTGTGAGCCAGGCTGTTGCGAGTGGACACATTGCTGTTGTTGGCCTGGGAAGTGTCCTGTTTCCTGTTGAGAGGTTTGAAGCCGTGCTTCCGATCTCTGGAAAGATTCAAGTGGTCTTTCGGATCGGGATCTGAGACACTTGCTCCGGTCGTGGAATGGTTTGGTTCCAGCTCTGTGCTTGCGAGCCAAGGTGATCCTGTTGTGTGGCATGCCAGCAGCAAGTTGGTTGAGGAAGAGCGTTACGTGCGCAGCAAGCTCACGAAGTTGAAGGTGCTGCTCGCCCACAGCAAAAGCCTGACGCCTCCGCAGCCTTGCTTCAAGAAGCGTTTGCTCAGCTGGATAAAGCTCCGCGCACAAGGGATCTGGAAGGCATGGAATGGGAACTATGAGTGCTGTGACTGCAACAGCACGCTGGATCTTTGAAATGCTTGGTTGGTCAGTTTCAGTCCACCCCCTTTGTGTTCGACAAGAAAGCCGAGGTGCGCAGGAAAGTCAAGCGTTGCCGGTGTGCTCAAGTACGCTTAGTACTCGGCCGGAACTTGCAAAGACCTGAGGATTGTGGCTATCTGCAGCGCGACTCCGCGGTTGTGGCGTGTTAGGCCAGACGCGGAACTCTGCGGGCTGCCTGCCCCGAGCTTGGTCAGGAGTTTCCGGTTGAGCCTGTGAAGGGCTCTCTACGGATTTGCTGGGACGTCCAAGGAGGAAGTTGTCCGAGTTTGCGATGTTTTGAAGAGCGCAAGGGTGTACAAAACTTGCCCACAACGAAGTTCGGATTGTGGAAGGACTCATTTGCTGCGTCTTCGCGGCCAGGAGGCTGGGCATGTTGTGTCATACCCCAAGCCCAAAGAGAGCCAAACTCAGGATGCCACTCTCGGCCCTTGCAAGACATCAGATGGCAGTCCGCAACTTGGTCTTCCTTCGGAATCTCCTATCACTGCTATTTATTTTTTTGGGCATGCTGTGCTAGGTGTCCAAAACCCTGTATTTTTCATTTTTGGTCTTTCGTGCTAAAAATCTGCGCTTCGCCTACGGGGTTCCCCAAGAAGTGCAGGATCTGCATCCCCAGCATCATCAGGATTATCTTGTTGCCATATGAGTTTGTGTCTTTTTGTGCAGATACTAGTCGTGTTTTGCTGTTTCAAGCGATGTTGAAATTGGCCTGTTAGGGGTTTGGGCGGGGCCAGGTTTGAGGAACTGTTGAAATTTGCAAAAATGAGTGTTTTTGCAATTTTTCACCTGTACGGAGAAGTTGCTGCGAAACATCCCCTGCATTATCGTGCTTGTGGAAGTCTATTTTTAGGGTATTTGAGGGGGGTTGCTAGTATCGGTTTTGATGGTTGATATTTGGAAATATCAAAATTGTCGTTTTCCACTTTCTTGCGGCTAGCCGGCTGCATTTCCAGCATTCCCCGCATCTCTGGCATTTTCTGTGTTTGGTCCATGTTGCGTGCCTGAATGTCTTAAAATTTTGAGCGCGAAGATTGGGTCTGTTCCTGTAAGTTGTGTGGTTGCATCCCTTGAATTTCCAGCATCCTCAGCATCTGGGACATGGAAAACAAGAAAGTGCCAAGAAGGCCTTGTTCCTTGTTGCACTTCCAAAACATTGGGGCCTTGCTTTTGTACCCTTTCGGGGGGTGGTTTAAAGAGTGGACAGTAGACCCTAGCGCTCTTCTCCTGTCAAGTGTTCAGCCCTGCGGCCGAAGTCAGATCGGCGTTGTTTGTATTCTCGTTAAAGGTCTTTTACTTACCCCAAATTCAAGGCACCTCAGAGGGGCGTTGTTTGTTCTCCTTCCACGCGTTAAGACTCCCGTGTACCCCAAATTCAAAGTACTTCGCAGCCCTCCTTCCAAACGTTAAGAGACCCGAGGCACAACTCTCCTTCCCACAGTCAGTGCAATGATACATCGACACCTCCTGGGCACTCTTGCGGCGCACACTGCATCTCATCTTCAGGAGTTGACAATCCATACACTGCCTGTCATCCCCCACGCTTGACGCGCAGAGCCTCCGCTCACAAACAACACATGCATGCCGAGCGGGAGGATGACTCCTATCGTTGGGCTCATCCTAGAAACCAACTTCGTCAGATCCCCCAAGACCCAGCGGCCTGGTCAGCGCCATGTGACCTAGGCAAAAAGACGTCTTTTTCCTGACCCCAAAATTGAGGTACCCTGCAGCCTGGCAGTGTCCCTTGAGCCAGTGCTGACTCCAGATTGATCAGCGCCAGTTTATTAATAGGGGACTGTCCGCTGGCGTCGGCGGGTCGCGTAGCGATTTCAATAATATTCTAGTGACCAACTTCAATTTTTGGTTCAATTCACCAACATTCTCCTGAACAGCCCTTTTTTCCAAAATCCGGATTATACAAAGCCAGTGTCATTTTGATCTCTGCAATCTTCTCCACTTTTTTCAAGAGCTTCTCCATAGCCTTTTTTTCTAGGTGCTTCTTCAACTAGCTTGCCACATTTCGTTTTGATTTGCTTCATCATACTTTCTTTGTGACAACCTCCAACTAAATGGAAATCCCAAATCTCTGGGTTCACCCTGCTTTCACAAACATCACAGTAACTAAATCCATTATTTGCGGTTATTCCCTACGCTTCCGATTTAAATTGTTTTATCACGATTTGCTTCTACATGTTTGTCCGGTATTCTTTCCTCTTGTCTGCAATTCGTTTTCGATTGTCTCATGTTGATCAATGCATTGATCACAGTTTTTGAGTCCATACAGGAAACTATCTTCACCTGTCTCATATCTACATCTTGAACACAGTTTTTACTCCATACTATAGTAAAACACCTTGCCTTTAGATATCTCCAACCCTATTTTCAACTAGCTATCACTCCCCGAAAAATGATTAATTTCTATGATTTGGTCGCTTGTTTTCTCATTGTAAACACTATTGCCGATTTAAGCCACCCACTGTTCCAACTGCTCTATCTAGTTCTATATTCAGATTCACCTACGTTATGCTCGCGACTTGAAAATGCAAAGTCATTGTTGCTTAATGCTTCGTATGTTAAATCTCAATAGTATAAGACATGTTAGGTCATCTGTTTAACAAGTAATAATTCTTATAAATCACCATGGTCATGACCAGTATGTAACAGATTCCCGAACTCTTCTACATTCAAGAGTTTGTTCATGTCAATATATAAGAATATCCGCGAATCTTCATCACGCACATGTTTTCTTGTTTCGATAGCGTATCCCAAAAGAATTATGATTTCGAATAGCATGGTTAACACAATCTAAGAATCCCTGAATTTAATGAAGGACAATCGTTACACTTATAACTCCTATATTTATTGATTAACGTGCTGGATCTCGCTTCGGAATCATGGCATTCACTTTTTGTATCTCTAAAAAACTTTCTGTGTCACTCAGCGTCTAGCAAAACAAGGTAATATTTCTGTACATGCTTTTCAGAGAGAATGTATTCATGGAAATCTTTTGTGTCACTCTAACTACAACATAAATGATTTTACATGCCAAATGCAACTTCATGAATAAACGTACGCTTGTTTCTTGTCCTTATATTCCTGACTATCTCCATTTACTATTTCGGTTGATAGTTGTTGTTAGTACATGTTGGTTTCTTAGTATCGCTATCGAAAACTGAACATATTCTTTGTTCTGTTCCATTATCTCATCAATTCTCTTAATCAGTTTATCAACACTTGCCATCTATATACTGTATCTGAAAATAAGACTCTTTAAGCCTAAAACTGTTAGTCTCTGAGGTTCTGGAGTTTAGATTTGCAAACTCCTTACCTTGAACCGTTATTCTAACTATTTGATTTAAACCCTCCGGTGTATGACCGCGTACTCATACATTGTCTAACTATAACTATTCATAACCATGAACAACTCTGAATAAAAGAAAATCAAATTTTTTGATTTGTGTATGAGTGAAATGATTTTGCAACCACATTCGCAAGTATGAAAGCAAACCCCATTATAACTATCATCTCCGATTTGTCTACTTAACTCAAGTGCCCCAAAGTCTGTGTTTGATAGGTTTGAATACTCTTCCATAGACATACTGTAAAACAAAACGTTTACAACTACATGCCTTAACTATGTTGAATTTACTCTAAGAATACGCTTTTCATCAGTTTTCTCAGGCGCAAAAAAAGCCCAAATCCAGCTTAAAGCTTTCTACCCAACTTTCTTCAACTGTGCTTCCGCTGGCATCTTTCTTTTGTGCTGTACGTGTTGTATGCATGATTCTACCGCACGA
Source organism: Effrenium voratum (assembly GCA_963377175.1). NCBI lineage: Eukaryota > Dinophyceae > Suessiales > Symbiodiniaceae > Effrenium > Effrenium voratum. Next base: position 153,323 of record CAUJNA010003790.1, read on the forward strand.
ACACGGCCAACATTTAACTTTAATATGTTCTTTGTCTGATTCTAACTCATTTAGCGGTTTAATTGTTTGACAGCATCTATCGGATTCTAATTCATTTAGCAGTTTAATTTTTGACAGCATCTATCGCAGTTGAAATCTCTTACTTTCTCTACTTCAGTTACTATATTAGTAAAAATAATCAGAAAACTTCTATTCATACAAATGATAACTTTTATATTTTTCCGATATTGTTCTTTCATTTCGTCCTCATGTTCTTCACGATATTGTTTTTGTATTCTTTCTGTTTTTCAATATTGTCTTTGTGATGCGGTTTGCTGCTTTCTTTTGCTGTTTCCTTATGCTCGTCGCGTATTCTTGCCGTGTTCTACCTGTGATTGCGTGGTTTAATGTCGCTAATTCTCGTATAAAGCCCTTCACGTTTTCGTAACTGCTCTACATCATCACAATCGAATTCCTCAAACTTTCTACTCCAAACTCTCGCATTTTTATTTTCTATGCTTTGACGACATAAATGTTTCCTCAATACTATTCTAATGCATTAGATGTTTCCAATTTGGTAACTTCTCTCCTTACTTACTACTAATTAACCCCTTGGCAAATGGGCGGTTATTGGCCACTGGCCGGATGCGCCGCCTGTTGTGAAAGCACTTGAAGCAACAAGGAGCTTTGGAATCATTCACTAAATTAAGTACAACAGTAATAGGGCAATATGATAAAGGTCTCCAGTGCTCACAAGTCTTAACATTAGCATATTTACCACCTGGAATTCCTTGTTCGTCCTTTCATTAACATCGTGTTAAACCAACGCCCGACACATTTACATTGGGAGTAGGATTTACCAGATGCAGCAGGAACAGGCACTACACTTTTTCTCGTGTACCGTTATTAATAAAACAACTACCAAACCCAAATACTTCATCAATAGCATTTGCGCGGGATACGGAGTTTAAATCACATACTGTAACAGCACCCATCACCACACAAACACGCCTGACAAAAGAAAAAGCGCTAACTGGTTTTCACTGGTGGGTTGGTTCAGTGTCGGTGTTCTTCAATGTATATCCGAATAGTAAAGGAGGTAAGGACAACCACTGATATGGTGGAGCAGTCATGTTAAATCTGATTAGTGAAGAAGACGAAGGAGTATAAGTAGAAATTTGTGAAAGGTAAAAGAGTTTGCTCTCGTTAGAACGAACGAAAGTATAAGCCACCCGATTTTAGTTTTGTAACGTAAATTCTGTTCAACAAGGACACCATCTACGTCCAGAGTTTCCACAACTTATCTGTTTTTGAAAGAGTGTGTATCGGTCTTACATTAATTCATCTTGACATGTGAATCACCTATAGCTTCTGTTCTAGACTTTTTACGTCATAGTTGTTCGATTTGTTTCTAAAATATTGTTGTACTCAATCTAATATTTAGGCTCATCTTGGTTTTCAATCATATCTGGCTTGGATTCGTAAAATGGTTTCAGGCCCTTAGGCATTTTAAATATTGAGTGATACACTTAGTGCTTGTTGGTATGTTTAGTGCTTGTTGATGATTGTTTCTGTTTTCTCGCGGTTTTTACGCTCCAAATCTAATAGGAATGACCGCGTGTTTCCGTATTGTTCTTCCGTGCTTTTTAAGTTCATAACGCGCCTTATCATGTTCTTTCTTCTTTTGTGGGTTGCGATTGCTCCACTCCTTGCTTCGCTGGTTGTTTTCGTTTGCGTTGTCTTCATAATAGTCATTGAAATATTCATTTGTCTTCATAATAGTCTTTGAAATATTCATTTGCTTCTTTTTTGTATTTGTCACAATACATTTTACAGTTGCTTAAAACTTGCTTTTATTGTCTTTTTCCTGATTCCCTTAGTTGTTCACCTTCTACTGCTCTTAACTGTTCGGCGTTTTCCACAGGGCATTCTTCAAGCAACTCAATGTAGAAGATTTCAACGCCTATTGCTTTCGTTTTTGGATAAAATTAGCATGATTGTTGTTTGTTGTGTTTATACTACTTCTGTGTCTCGCCATCCTTTTTGACAATGGTTGGCACGTAACGCCTGAATACATATCATTATCTATCATATTCCATATTCTAGAAATCTTCGCTGAGGAATGATGCATATCTATCTTTATATACTTTTCTTTGTATAGGCTTGCTTCGCACAATTTTACGAACTGGGTAAGTACTGCTTGACACATCACGCCCCGTATCGCCATAACCAGTACTGTAATCGTGATGTACCAAGGAGTTTTAACTTCCAGCTGCTACTGCACTTGCTCCACAGCCAAGTAAGGAAACTACATGGCCCCTGCTTCTAAAGTTAATATAAGCATCATTATTTTAATTTGGCATTGAACCAAACGGAGCTCCGTAAGTTGTAACATGTTGAATGCGATTACTAGGATTATGTTTAACATCTTCTGCGCTTCTGGAACTGCCTAAGCTGTAAGAAATACAAGTATCTATATTCATATTACCCTCCAACACTTCTAGTACATCTTATCACGTCCTGAATGCCTTGTCACATGAAACGGAATACCAAAATCACTTAGTAACCAAAGGTGCCTGCTACATATAGTGAATTTCCATCGCTAAAGAAACCTTTACTATTTGTGTAAACTTTACTTCATCCGTCCGCATCAAGTAAATTGATATATATTGGGAGAAATAACGATGTTTCTTGCTGAAACTCCTTAACATTTCGCTATGACCTTGGTGAAGTGGATCCTACGATTTTAACTTCCTTTTGTGTTGCACAAAACTTATATTCCAGTATATTAGTTTACGATACTTTTGACCTAATATGTCAATATAATGACATTTAGAAATAATATATATATATATACTTATTTCTACCAGCCGTGCTGGTCGTGATTCAAAATGCAATAAATCGGTATCAGACTTTGTTAGTATTTTAAGAGAGCAACAAGAATGTGGAGTAAATACTAAGATGATTTGCCACGAAGTATCTATCGCTGATTCATCTTATAGACCCAATTGAAGATAATTCAAATAACAGGCTATATTAAACATTAGGAGGAACAACAGGAGGGCCAGTAAATTATTTTATTGTAGCTCCTGATAAAGGTAGTGATGTGGGTAGTGAATTAGCAACTGGCTTGCAAGAAAAGGATACTGCTACTAATGGAACTGATGGAAATAGAGACTATTCCACTTGTAGTTATTCAATTAAAGCAAATACTATAACTTCCAATTGTAATTATGTTGCTTACTTCATGTGATACATACGGACAAGGAGTTAAAAACCAATTGTAACTTAAGTGTTGCATAAATAAGAGATTGTCCGAATAATGTTAATGACGCTTTGTCAAACACAGTTGACAAAAGTAAATTATGCTGCTGGCCCTTTTCTTGGCGGTTTTGTATCATTTCTACCTGTTTGAATTTTCTATTTTCATTGCAATGGTTTAAGTAATGGAAACCACTTATGTAGTTTCGGCACATCATCCATAATTAAGAAGGTGCCGGCCTTAACCTCATTCGGAAATTTAGTCTATGATAATGAACTGATTTTGACGGGTGCGGATGTGTTTGGGGCTTTTCAGACTATTTTTGATTATTTTTCGTCCGGGCAAATAACATGTCGTATTTTACGGCATTTCTCGCGAAATTGACGCATTTTACACTAGCCCGTCAACATCCCCCGCATGTCCGACCAACATCCCTAGCATCACCAACAAATCGTGGGTAACAAAATCGACAAAGTAGCTGGCGGGTTGACGGGGTCAAAAGAATGATGTTGAATTTCAGCTTCTGTAAAAAGTATACAAAGTAGCGGGGGCGTTGGGGGGGGGGGAGGCAGCCCCCCACTGATGTTTGCAGAAGTGATGATTCGAATAGGGGTGCAATTCAATCTCTGCAAAAAGTCTAAAAAGTAGCGGGGGGTTTGGGGGGGGCGGCCCCCCCATGATGCTCGAAGAATTGATGATTCAACTAGGGGTGCAAATACTTCTCTGTAGGAAATGTAGCGGGAGGGTTGGGGGGGGGCTCCCGCCCACCCCGCCCATGATGTCGGAAGAAGTGATGGTTCAAGTGGGGGTGCAATGATTCAAGAAAGGGTGCGATAGAATTTCAAAGGCACCGGGAGGGTTGGCAGGGGTGGCTTCCCCTATGATGTTCGAAGAAGTGCATACATACAGACATACATGGATTACACAGATTACCTAACATGTTGTGTTTTGCAGCATTTTCTCGCGAAATTGCACGCTCGAAATGGTGATGATTCAAATAGGGTTGCAATTCAATCTCTGCAAGAAATCTAAAAAGGTGGGGGGGGGGGGGTGTTGGGGGGGGGGGGGCGCAGGCCCCCGCATGATGTTTGAAGAAGTGTTGATTCAAATAGGGGTGCAATTACTTTGCAAACAATCTTAACAGTAGCGGGTGGGTTGGGGGGGGGGGCGTTCCCCCCCATGATGTTCGAAGAAGTGATGGTTCAAAAAGGGAGGAACTATTGATGCTGATGATGCGGGAAGCCAAATCCAAAAACCAATGAAAGGGTGCAAAAGCAAAAAAGCCCAGAGAGGAACTGTGAAAGCAGAGGGTGCGAAAAGCCAAAGCCCCCAAAAGCCGCATAAACCGAAAAGCCGCAAAAGCCAAAACGCCACTTGCCGAAGAGGAACTGGGAATGCAGAGAATGCGAAAAGCCAAAGCCAAAAAGCCACCAAAAGCCGCGTAAACCAACAAAAAGCAAAAAAACACAGAAGCCGAGAAGCCAAAAAGCCAAGAGGCCGAAAAGCCAAGAAGCAAAAAAAAGAAAGAAACACAATCCTAAAATACCCCTCCGATTTTGAATATGCCAGGTTGTGCCATGGAGTGTTTGAGCAGCAGTTGAGCAGATCTTGAAACCAGGTGATGTTTTGGAGCATTTGAGCACAGAATTGACACATCACAACATGTTCTTTACTGAGGATACCAGTATAGCTTCTGGTGTGTTTCTCAAGCATTTTACGCCACTTGTTGTATCTAGTGAGTTGGCCATGACTCACTACAAACAGCCACGTTTCATTCACAAGGTAGACTATAAAATTTTGGTTGAGGAACTCCGGAGAAAGCATAAAAGCGAAAACAATCAAGAAAGACAAAGCAATTAAAAAGATGATAGCCAATCCAATTTTGGCTTGTTGGAAAAGGGTGAGAACAGCAGTTTGAGGTCATTTGCCTTTGATGATCCCAATGAAGCGATCAGCCTGCAAGCGGAGGTGGGCGGTAAGTTGAACATGAGGAGTAAGAACACCGCCAAGTGGGTTGCAGAATGTGGGATAGGGAATTGTGTGAAAAACTCACGTTATTATATTCTAAATGCGGTTGGTGCGAGTTGACTAGTGGGTTTAGTAGATCGAAGAAATGCTTTTGCAATCTCATAATTTCAAAATGCACTGTGCTCATCAGAAACTGACAGATAATGGTGCCAGGGTGTTAAGTGTCAAATGCGACGCTTTTGTCGTGGACTGTTCTGGGTTTGACTAACTTGGCTTGAGAAAAACCTCAGCGGTTGTTGGACTTCCGCGATGGTATTGGCGGGTGGGAACTAGCCGAGATCATACGGGAAAGCAGATGTATGAACGAAAGACATGTGAATATGTTGAGATACCAGTTGTCAGAAACAAACGGGTCAATATAATTGATGAATACGATGAAAATGAACTGATTAAACTTGTTGAGAAACATAGATGCTTGATGGTTAAGGCTACATTCGCGGAGGCGGGTAAGTCTACCATTTGCAAGAGTATGGAGAGACCCAAGGGCTACAAAGTCTTGTTCGTACTGCCCACGAAAAATCTTGGCTTGGAGTGCGATATTCAAAGCGCCACGGCAACAAGAATCTTCAGTGTAGCAGTCAACGACGAGAAGCTAGATAAATACGATCATTCAATGTTTGACGTCATTGTGTTTGATGAGATCTGTTTTAACAATACATGTGTATTGCCAAGCATGACGGACTTTGTGGAGCAATACAGGGCAAGTAAAATCATTTTGGCAACCGGTGACGCAAAACAATTGAGCCCCACAAAAGCACTGACCAACACCAAAAAACATGATATTTATATGAATGAAAGTATTCACAGCATCATTTGTTTCTGGAGAAGTGAAAGCGATTAAAATCTCAGGAGGACAAGCACAGACTCAAAGACATTTGCGATGACATGTTTGAACATAATGTGACATTGCAGGATGTCATCAACAAGTATATGGAATAAATACACGGGTGACATAACAGGAACGGAGACTAACACCGCATATTTACACAAAAGGTGCAAGGAAGTTTGGAAACAAATCAGGAAACGCCAAGGTAAGCAGAACAAGAATGAAGTTTGTGATATCATGATCTGCAGGAAGTATAAGATAACAAAAACCGAAAAACAATGTCCATTTCAGGTATGAAATTATTGATATTTTACATGCTTGGGTCACAGTTGCCAAACATCAAGACACGAGAAGCGATCACACTTTACGTTGGTATTATGAGAAGTCATGTCATCCTCGCTTTCTGTTGCACTTGTCATTCCGTTCAGGATTGCTCGATAGATTATGATGTCAGCATTTTTAATTGGCACCATGATTGATTTCTCGTGAGTTTTTATGGACTGCAAATCACTAGAGCAAAAGATTTAAACAGGGTCAAGCTTTACAAATACAGTAGTGGCATAAATGAAGAGTTCAACGAGAGGTGTATTCACAAGTACTTTGAAAGAAAGGTGTTAGCGTACAAAGAACAGGGTCGGAAAAACCAATTTGAGATCCCAAAAGAAAACTACGTGGATGCTGAATGGTTGAAGGACAATGTCAACGGCAAACTGTGCACGTGGGTTTGTTTCATCATGGGTTCTGGCAAAATAAATTCCAATCCGACGTGTCAAAGGATGTGCAACTATCTGCCTCATACAAAAAACAATGTCATTGCCTTCTGTGCTTCGTGCAATCGCTGTTTCAGTGACAAAATTCAGTCACAAAATAGCATGTTGATATTCCTTTTTTAATATCATATATATGTATGAGTAATTAAGACAAGACAACCAGTGATATCTATTACGATCGCGCTGGGTTTGGGTCTCAATAAATAAGTCACACACCAAGACCCCAAGAGAAAAAGGCGCATCCATAACTACAAGATGTCAAGGAGTGGGTTGAAGAAAAAGTGGAACAAAAAACAGCTGTCCAGATACAACTCGTTTTTATTGCACCCAATATCAACTATGAATATCATCTGGATCTATTTGTTATATCAAAAAATGAGTAGATAATCAATCACATAGGGTAGGCGAGTTGCTTATTGGTTTGTCTCTCGTAAAGCCGTGGTGGCGCCTATCGCGTCTAGGCAACCTGCTGGCATCACCGCTAGGATCATTGTCGGAGGGTTTAAAGGAAAAGCCATATTAGGCACCCGCATGTCCCCGAGCGTTTCATTAGGACGTTCAAGGGCATGCTGTTTAACAAGGTTGATGCAGATATAAAAAGAACAAGGGTGGCTACAGGGTTGGAGATGAGGTAAATATTTATCGTAAGAAGGGATTTTCGAGAAAGAGAGAACCAGTGAGTGGAGCGGTGTCAAATGCAAGGTGTCAAGGACTGAGAAAAAACTTGGTGAAGACTACTTTTCTGCTGAAGGATGTTGAAGGGATTAGTCGCCCCTATTTGAGGTCAGAGATTCTGAAAATCTAAACAGTTCTAATAAATGCTGGATTGAGCCATCTTCAACGCCCGATTGAAAAACTTTCAACACCCCAAGTGAAAAGTTTCAACACACCCCTTGAAAAGTTTCAACACCATGCCATATTTTACTGGGGTTGTTGACATGAGTTGAGTTAGCCCTTTGGATTCCTTTTTCCATTGCTAACCACTTCTCGGGGAGCGATAAATAGTTGAAAATATAAGGCTGAAAACATCTAAAGGCAAGGTGTCTTACTATAGTATGGAGAAGAAACTGTGTTCAAGATGTAGGTATGGGAAAGGTGAAGACAGTTTCGTGTGTGGACTCAGAAACTGAGATCAATGCATTCATCAAAAGCGACACTACCAAAACAACCTGTAGACAACCGGAAATAACACTGGAAACAGTATTTTAGAAGCAAACCGTGATGAAATCAATCGGAAGAGCAGAGAAAAACGGCAAAACAGATTTAGATGCTGTGATGTTTCTGCAAGAAGGGTGTATCCAGAGAAGTTGGATTTCCTTCTTACTTGGAGGTTGTCACCAAGAAAGTATGACGCAGCAAAGCAAAACGGCATATGACAAGCTAGTTGAAGAAGCATCAAGAAAAAGGCAAAGGAGAAGCTTCTGACCAAAGGGGAGGAGAAGATTGAAGAGATCAAAATGACAATGGCTTTGTATAGTCCGCTTTGAGGAAGAAGAAGTTGTCAGGAGAATGTTGATGAGTTGAACCAAAAATTGATTTTGGGGCGCTTGAATTGTGGGGGGGTGGAAAAATCACGCCGGCTGTGGTCAGCGGTGAGGGTGAAACGATGTTGTGGCTGAAGGAGTTCCGCCGGGTAGTTTTGCAGCTACGCTGGCCAACACGTCGCGCAAGAGCTCTTGGATGCCTCCCTCGACAAGCAGGACGGGCGCAGCCAAATGGGCTTGTTCACATAGTCCCGCATGTCATCCCGCAGGCTGTGCTTGGTCAGAGTGAGGCCGCAACTTGTCCGGCAGCTGCGCCCAGTCCTTGATGTCGAAGTGGCCGTCAATGTACTTGCACAGCCGGTCGGAATGCTTCTCCCTTCCTGGCCAATAAAGCAGGAAATCAAAAACACGTGGGCAGCATATTGCCCACACCGTGGTCCTATCCTCCGGGTTCAGCAGGATGAAGGTGCGATCCGCGTCAGCTGATGCGGCCTCAAATCTGGCCCAACACCGCGGGCAATCCAGCTGGCGCTCTGTCTGCTTCCCGCTCAACAACGCGGCACTGACATTGAACCCTCTGCTAGTCCACTGGCGGATAGTGCTCTTCACCATCCTTACTGCCATTCTGAGCTCAGCGGCCGCCTTGGCTTGGTTCGTCGCTCCTCCTCGAGCCTCAGCCTTCTGTGGTGTCGCTCTGCCTGAAAGCTTGCTCTTCCTCATTAAAGTATCAAGGATCCAGCTCCTTCCCGACTTTCAGCTTCAGGATCAGAGCTTCGCTCAGCCGTTCCTCTTGTAGGAGCATCTCAGCCCACAGGCCAGGGTGATCACAGAAACGGAACCCTCCTCCTTACCACATTCTTACATCAATATGGCTTGCCAAGCTCCTGTCCGACCATGACCGCCACACGGCCTCTGTGGCGGCTTCTGCGTCCGCGCCAAGCAGCTTCCTCTTCACCAAGCCACACGTTCGCCTTCCCTCTTTCACAGCTGCGCCTCCAGTCTGAAATTCCAAAGCCCTCAGCTGTTGTCCCTGCAAAAAGTACCTTCTTAAACTTCTTTCTCACTTCTTCCTCTCTTCCGCTTGACGAACATCATCTAGCAGTCTGCTCGTTCTCGCTGCGGCCTCACTCTCCGACCGTCTCTCAGCCTCCTCCAGCATTCCCTCAATCTGCTGGGCAATAGGCCAGGGGTGTGAGGAACTCAAATCCGATTTGCCATTGGCGCTCTAGGCAGAGCCAGCAGGTCCGTGTAGTCTGAGGCCTCCCGTCGGGATGTCCAGCATGTCCATCCACTTTGCCACATGCCGCGCAGCCATGTCATGAAGGCGGCCCCGCATGTAGTCCATGCCCTGAGGCGGCGTTGGCTCAACCCCTGCCTCTGTGAGCGGCAAAACTTGTTCTCCGCCTCATCTCCGCAGTGCGTCAGGGACCTGTCCACCTTCAGCGGCGCGGCCGCTGCACCGCACGCAGGCAGCCTGAGAACCCCAAACACCCTGCTCCGCTACCAATATGGGAGCGAGCTCAAAAACCCCGAGCGAAAAAGATGCCACCCCAAAAAGAGCAAGGTCCTAATTAGGGGCAGTAAGAAAGCAAAGCAGGCAATGCTCAGACCGAGGGCCTTTTGCTGCATGAGTCTGCGCAAATCTGCGGAGGATGCGGATCAAGCTAACAACTCAACCAAGCTCACAAAAGGAACATTGAGAACGATGTCGAAATCAAACCTGGCTTCCCAAACTGCATTTTCTCCCAGTGTGTCATGCGCACACACACACACGCATACACAAAAACTCTTCTCAGGAGCTCCCCAGTGCTGAGTGGGGGTCTGATTTCTGAAAAAGAAAGCATTCACAGTTCTTGCTGCTATTTTGCAACCAGACAGACTCTCTCGCGCCTGAGTTGTCTTGGCAAGGTCGTGCGCCCGTGTTGTGGGTAGCAATATGCTCAGGAGTGCCTCCTGCAGACCCCAGCTGCTCATCATCGGATTCTGCCTGCGTTGGAAAAACTGGTTTGCTCCAAGGCATCCGCAGTTTTCCATTCGTCTTTGTTAACCACCCGCATGCTAGTTGCGCTTCGGTATTCTTTTGACATGAGTGCTTCTTTTCCGTAATGCTGGGATCAACCTGGCGCATACCAGATAATTCGTCAACGCCACAAAACAAAGTGCTTTTCCAGGAAGAAAGCCTTTTGATTCCAAAAACTTGGCACGGGGTTGCGTCTAGCCCCCCCTTACAAGTCCACAGCAAACGTATCTGGGCAACACCAACTTCCTCTCACGCCAAAACGCTGATTTGGTTGGCTGAACCCGCATGTTGCGAGATACCGGCGGGTGAGACGGGCGCCGCTGCGCGCGGGCCCTGCGGCCAGGGCCCCGGCCCTGCGTGCGCCAAGATCTCCCGAAAGGCCGGGGTGAAGGCGGCGGAGAAGAGCCAGTCTGCCACGATGTCCAGCAAACCTTGTGACGTCAAGCGGCGCCAGCATTCTCTTTATTGAAGCGGCGGCCTTTCATGCGGTCAAGGTCATGCTTCCAACGGCACAGTGTTGGGGCCCTGTTCAACCTTGTTTTCATATGGCACCAAACTATGTCTGCTCAAAGTGTGGACGTTTTGTTTCTTGAGGACTGGAATTGGGGCTGTGTGTTCAGTTTCACTTGGGTCGGGATTTATTAATTTGCTTTTGTTTTGTGTGGGATGTTGTTGTCTTTCTCGTCTTTGCCAGAAAAATGTTGCATTTTACAGATTGTAATTTTTTGCAAATTCAAACGCACCCCTGGTTGAGAACCTTTGCTGAACCGTCTCTTGTTCGACCATCATGGGGGCGGCCGAGGAGGACGTTGGTAGCGGTGCTTGGTCCCGGTTGTGGTTGGAGGTTGCACCTGTGAGTGTGCCGCGAGGCAATTTCTGTCTGATGCAGAGTTGCGTACGATGTGTGAGAATAGACGAGTTTTGAGCTACAATGGCTGCACAGAGGTCAACACAGCAACACGTACACGGCACAAATTTCTTTTGACCTCTGGCATCATTTAAACACAATGTGGCCATTGGCCATAGTGGCATATATGCCGTAGCCTATACGAATGTGACCAAATCTATTCCACGTCATTTGCACAAGCTTGATGGCATCGTCGGACGATAGACCTGATGGAATTTGGTGAAGCTGTGCGCGGATTTGCTACCATTCCAGCGATCGTATGGCGCTAGAACTCTGTCTGTTGTCGTAGTCCTGGGCTCTTCTTCTTGATGTGACTGATGATCTCCGGTTCTTCCAGCATGCCTTGATGCGTGTGCGCGGAGGCAGATGCTGATGATGGCGGTCCCGGCGGAATTCCTTCGTGAACATGTATTCTCCAGTTGTGGCCAAGCAATCGATGGTCGGATTGCTGCATTCAGGACCTTGTTCTTCACAAGTGGTGCTAAAGTGGACAACCATTTAACCACAATTCACACGGCCATTCTGTCGCCGCCATGAATATCGCTTTTCACGGCCATTGCCGTTTTCACGACCATTGCTTGCACTTTGCACGTTTTCACAATTGCGGCCTGATTCTCACGGCCATTCACGCGTTTTTCACAGCCATTCGCGCGCTTTTCACGGCCATGTCACGCATTTTCACTGCCATTCGGTCGCTGCTGCGATTCAATTCACAGCCATCGCCGTTTTTTCGCGGCCATTTGCCCAATCGACCAGCGACCCCAGGACACATAGCCAAATCTGGCTGGTCCTTGAGGACATGCTTTTTATGGTTTTTCAGGGCCCGTGCTTCCCGCAAAACATCGCGCGTTTTAAGACGCGGGCCCTACACAGATTCTCAGATGGTCAGGGTCACACAAAGACGGCCAAACCTTACCCGCCTTGGCGGCGCCCGAACTAGCAATCATTTCGGGCTCGACTCGGTGAACGAATTCGGGGCCCGAAAATTGTTCGCATTCGTCCACCGAATGTGTGGACAAGCGCCCCGCCGCCCCGAAAAGCTGCAGTCATTCCAGTTTCCAAAGGATGATCTATGCAGAATTCGACATGGTTAATTTCAGATGGCTGTATCATTCAGGTCCCGAAAAATGGATCCATTCGGGCGCCAAGTAGGTTTTTTGATGTGTATTTCAAGCTTTCTTTCATTCTGCCTTCTTTCTGTCTCTCGCCTCCCGCAGCCCTCCCCCCAGGAAAAAAGAGGAGAAATTGGGCCTCTTGGGGTAGTGTTGTAGCTATTCAGGACAAATTTACCAAGATTGCATGTTAACTTCTCTTCGCTCCTGCACGGTTTTCTCATAAAGGTCAATAGTTGAGTTCGTGGGAAATGTTCATGCAGGTGAACAAATATAGTTGAACATGTGTCTTTATCAAATCGTATTCACAATCTGTTCATTGTTCTGTCTCATTGTCTTTTTTCGTTGTTTCTTATGTTTATTTGTTTCTTCGTGTCTTGATTTCACCGGTGCTACAAATTGAGTTCTTTTAATCCAGACAGTGCATTGTTGCGTTCAACCTCTTCCCTTGCTTGTCCAAAATGATATCTTGAGTTCGGTCACCATATTCTTTCCCTTCTTGTTGGATTTGTTCCTTGCACCTTTCCCTAGAAGTTTTTCTTGTTCTAAAATATTGTCTCTGTTCTGTTCTCGGTATTGCTTTTTAGCGCCTAATATTTCCTCATGGTTTTTGTGATACTAGTCTTTCTGCATTCTAAGGCACTTTTTACAGCATTGGTTTTCATTTTCAAAGCCAGTTAAAGGTTTCTCGTCCTCGCAAGTTGAACGTTTCCTGGTTTCTCCTATGGTGTCAGCCTATTTTCCAAAAACACTTATTATGGCGTGCCAAGGTAATTTCAAAACCCCGAAACAACAAAGGAGTTCAATCTTGGTAACTTGCCGGGGGACCCGACCCAAGCAGAAGGGGGCCGACTATCAACCAAACAACGTTCACCAGGCGACCTCCACGCAAACTTGGAGAGGGCAGGTCCTCAAAACGCGGTTTGTGTTGATGGTCGGTTCCTTAAAGAGCCAAAATGATCCGTCGGCTGGGTCCATGCACAGGACACCCCCAAAGCTTCCCAAGCCACATGGTGTTTCAAAGGGGCGTCACTGGTCTGAGAGGGAGATGAGCCAGACAATCTCCCCTTCAAGACAGTCTCCTTCTGCCCCCCAGCCCAAGACTTCCACTAATTTGTTTCCGATTTTTCCACGCCTGTGTGGTAGTCGCAGTTTGCGGCAATGGCGAGGATCACGTCTTTCGTCAGCAGTTTCCGGAAGTATTCTGTGGCCTCCAGCCCGATGTAGCTCTTCAGCTTCGTGAATGTGAATGCACGGCTTTTCCTGGGCTGGTCCAGACCCCCCCAATAAATCTCCCGAGCATAGTGCACTCCAAGGAGAAACGGCGAACAAACCACACGCAGGGGCAAAGAAACCATACAGATTCCTACGGAGGTGAAACGCATAAACCACACGAGACTTGCAGCCTTATCCTTATAAGCTTTTACCCTACTTCAGACTCACCGCATGGTTTGATGTGATAACGGAGGTTGCGAAGCATGTCACACAAAGTTTCTTCTCATCCCGAGTTTTATTCAGGCCTGAGTATTCTGAGTTGTCATGATTATTCTGTTCGTCTACATCGCGCAATGCAGCGGCATGGCGAGCGTCACGACCTAGTAAGACCCTGGGCAGTTACATTGGTCCGGAAACGGGAGAGCAGTATGGGGACAGCAAGGGCGCATGGGGCGCAATCGATCAATCAACCAACCAACATCAACCAACCAATCAATTGATCAATCAATCCAATCCAATCCATCAATCAAACAATCAATCAATCAATCAATCAACCAACCAACCAACCAACCAGCTAACCAACCAACCAACCAACCAACCAATCAGTCAAGTTGCCCAGAAACAACGGCTCAACCAGTTTTTCCTGCTACCGGACACTCAATCAAGCTCCGCCCGCGGCATCGTCTTCCACGTTCCGTGAGTGGAAGCAACTCTACATCTTTGATATTTGCTTCTTGCTGGACAGCACGGGTGGGACACAACCCAACTCATTGTTGCAGCCAGTATCGATCTCGACTCACATTTGAAACACACAGTCTTTGCGCTGACGTTTGACGGCCTGGTCCGCCTTCATGATCGCCCCTGACCCAAACAACACCGCGCCTCGAATCCGCTCAGCCGTTGCAAGTACATCCGTCTTCAAAGTCCTCGATTCCCTCATCATCGTCGAATCCTTCACGAAGACCGGACCACGTTCTCTCCACAACGTGCGCATGACTGAGTCCACTTCAGAGCCACGTAAAGCTCCGCGCTCGATGTTTGATGACGGAGGTGCTCCATGATCTAGCGCTTCACGCGGGATACAAAGCGCTTGCTCTTTCGCATGCTGTTGTATTGTTAGTTGCAGTGGCTTGCTTGATACGCACATGATGTTGCGCTCGCCGTCATTAACCTATAGCTGTATTTCAGCTCAACCTCGGCCTGATGATGCTTCTGGAGGCCAGCCAAGTCGGCCATGGATTGAGCACAAATGGGTCAACAGATTCCACCCGCTACCTCCTGTTCATTGGGATGATTCGCGGGTTGCCAACTCTGCCTTACAACTTTCGGGCTTGGCACAATGACGGTGACATCATTGATGACACGAATCGTCCTTATGATCAGCCTTGGCAGCGCCGGGATGAACACTGTCTGCGATGGATCATTCAAGATTGGCGCGCTGGATCATGATCCTTCGAGCAGCTCCACATTGACGACGTCGCGAGGGTTTCGAGCAAGCGGAGTCGACTGGCAGATCATGTCGGCCCTCCTTTCATCTTTCTCTCCAAAGCAGCCGCCTCATTCCACGGCACAGTGGAGAAAGCGACAGGATCCACGAACACCGCCGTCTGAGAGGCCAGTGAGCGCTGGTTAAATTTTCTTGGGCCTGCGTAATCTGCTTCCTGGCTTCTTCCGGAAAATACTTTTCTTTTCGCCCCTATGGGGGAGTGAGTGTGTGTGTGTGCGCGCGGGGCGTCAGAATTACCCTGACGCCAACGGCTTTTTTTCAAGGGTGGAGGCACCCGCGTTTCTTCTCCACCAACGAAGCTGGCAATGCGTGGTGAGGATATCGGTTGGGACGCCAACCCACGTACCTGCAATAGTGATGTTTCTGAATGTCCATTTGGCCTTCTGGCTGTCTCGCCGTAATTCTTTCTGTTGTGAATGTAACGTTTTCGCACCAGAGAGAAGCCATCGACCTCGCCACTCGAAACTTACCCACCCGAAACTTACCCAGCCGCACTCAAACTGACTCGAAGATTAGCTCAACTCGTCGAGGTTCAAAAGAGTTTGCCATCGCTAATATTACTAATATTTGAGGAAGATATACTGGGGCACCGGGTCAAAGGACCGAAATAATCAAACTGGGGCACCGGGTCAAAGGACCTAAAATAATCAAATTGCATTCCCCCAACAAAGGACCTTCGTGGGTTTCAGATCGGTGAGCTCGAGCACTGTCGCAGAGAAAACCGGTGCTGGCTTCTTGCCAAAACTCTCGGCCGACGTTGACGCAAAAGCGAGGAATTCCACCTCGGAATCTGAAGTCCTCACCTGTGCGCAGTACTCGGCCGCCTCCTTCAGGCACCTGATCAAGGTGGGACCTGAAGAACACATGTTACAACACATATCCTTTGGGTTCCTTTGGTATCTCTCCTTTGGGGTCCCGATGAAGCAGCCGAAACATGAAAACAGGCTGCCTCTTCAAACCCGGCGCATTCAATTTTCCCATGGCCTTTTGTGAAAGCAGCTCATGGCGACTGTCCGTTGCCTTTTGCAACCACCCCCTGGTGTCAGGTCTGCTTTTTGCATGGTTAAGCCGCTGTTTCATCCTCGGCGTCAAGCGTGGCCAACACGGTTTTCCGTTAAAAGGCTTCGTGGTAAGTTGTTAAGGCCCACGCCCCGCGCCTGGTTTTGCACCTGCGGATATTGGGACGAACCCACATGTGGCGGCACTTGGGGCAGAAACCCCCCTCGTCGAAATGCTCGCCGGCTTTGCCCCGACACGTGGGCAGCGAGCAGTTCCTTACGCGCAACGTCTCCCAGAAACAAACAAATATCATCTCCTTTATTGCATGTTCCAAACAAAAGTGTTCTTTGGCTTCAACATGAAAGAACGTGCAACAAAAGAGATGATATGTTCCTTGCACAAACACTGGTAATTGACCACAAAGCAAGCTAAATCACACGTATACACATATACATATATACATGTAAGGTATACTATTCATTATGTGCAATATATATATATATATCTATATATATATATATATATCTATATATAAGAGGTCCTGAGGGAAATGTGGTGGTCAAGCCAAATGCGTCTTGTCTCGTTTGGATTGTCTTTGGTTTCCCTCGAGGTCCGTGCAGATTCGGACGCGTTTCCCGGCCACCTTTACGGAGGCCAGAGTCTTTATGCAGTCACCTGCGCTTGGGGATGGAGATGGCACGGAAGAGAGACTCCCAAAACGGCTCAATCATGTACTTGATATCACCCCATGCCCTTTTCTTGGCACATATAGTTGCTTGGAAGGGGAGGGGCACTTGTTCATCTCTCATCCCTCCTTCACTTCCGCTCTTCTATGCTGCAAGCGATTGAAGGGAGTGATGGATGAGGATAGAATGGATAACAAAAAGAACCAAAGACCTCGCTGCACACATATCTGGATTTGCAGTTTCTTTTTGTTACTCTATTCACCGACTTTTAGTCTATTCATATGTCCTCCTGCCACCAAGCCATGATGAGAAGTGGAGCTCATCCATGGAAAAGGGCCGAAAGAGTTGGAACGATGCTGAAAGATGCCTAAGACTTGTTTGTGTCCCATCAAGCAGCAAGCTGCCTTTACCCGGAATTTACAACTCGGGGCATTGGCCTCTCTTCCTCTGGCAGCCCACCTCCGGGAGGGATCCCAGGATTCCATTCATGTGCCGAAAGTTTAAAGCCTACAGCTGAAGCAAGACTGACAAATCCCCGAGCCGGAACAAACAATGAAAGAACAACGCGACAGACTTAGAACAACATCTGAAGGCAACAGAAGACAGAAAACAACCATCTAGGAGAAACATCTGACATCGTGTGACACCTCGCTGCCAAGTAGTAGGTGTTTGGGCATGTGTGGAACCTTTGTCGAATCAATCAGCACAGATCTTGCCAGTCCCAAGAGAACCATGGCCCTCGGCTAACAAACTCGCCAGCGCCGGCTCTGAATGGCAACGAGGGTTCGCCGGAAACAAAAGTTGAGCCAAATACCGCGTTCGGTACTGGCGTTCTGATACAAACGTATGATAAAAGCACTATAAAGACACCCTTCGCCTGTATAAATGGCGAATCTGGTAGGGCGGCATTTTAGCCTGAGGAATAACCAGCAGAAAGAGCCGATTAGGTTTGACGGCGTAGGCAGGGTGGTCGCGCTTTCGAGACAAGCCGTTACGCCGTTGAAAGAAGCTAGGCTGTTGCGCGGTTAGATGAGGCTACCCATCTGCTATGCTGTTGGTGGTTATGCCGCTAGGCGGCGTGGTGCTCAGGTCGGTTTTGTGCTTTTCGACACCGTTGCCCGGCGCCAGGCTGCTAGATCTCGGGCTTACAATGTTCTCGGCGCGATGCAGCTGTTACGCCATTCCACAAAGCTACTAAGCTTTTACCCGGCTAGACTAAGTGCTTTCTCTACTGGCTTTCTCACTTACTCGCTTGACGTAGTCGCCTTATCGCGTATCAGCTTGCCCCCTGGTTTTAACCGCTCACCCCACTTGCTTAATCGCATACTTGCTGATGCTAGTTCTTTAAGTGCTAGCCTGATGGTTTTACGGCTTCATCGCTTGGTCGCTTCGTGGGCAGGCTGGAGCAGTACGAAGAACAGAAGCCGTCGTCTTCCCATGAACAGCGCCGTTCGCTGCCAGGGTTTCAGCAAAATGCCACGGCCACAAAAAGAAAGACCCTGGCTACAACACTCAAAGAAGAAGAACAATCCGTGGTCACGGCGTGGCGCATCATGGCACTAAGCACTGGATACAAGAGGGCGACAACTCAAGAACATGTAGCATTCTCACGCAAAAAGCGTTTGTTTTGCGGCAGCACCCCCGGCATCGTATTTAACATCCCCAGCATTGTTCTCAACATTTGGCTTTGATTTAGGTTTTGGTTTAGGCTTTGGTCTAGGGTCGGTTTAGGCAGCGGCTGTGTTTTGGTGGCCTTAGGGTCGTTTCGAGTAGTGGTGGTTTGGTTTGTTTGGGGGGGGGGGAAGGGAAGATCATACCCTATGTGTCGTTCTGGCTGAACGGAGCTGTGAATCGAATATTCAATTGAAATCCAACTATTGGAACTGAATTCCAAAAGCTGGAATGATTACAAAATCCGGGACCCTCAAACATTGCAATTACTGCACATATTGGAATTAGTTGGCGTGGCTTGAGGCCAAGTCTGGAACTAGTCAATCATTGCAATTCTCGCAACCATTAGAACTGAACTCCAATCATTGCAATACTGGGCGAACCAAGCGCGCTTTCTCAAAGCAAGCGAGCAAAGCAGCTCACCAAGCGAAACGATTCGCAGCAGCAGCGATTCCGATTCCCACCAGATTCACACCCAAGAGGAAGGCACAGCCATCTGAAGCGGCCCACGCAAGACGGACTGGCAGCGAGGGATTTCAAAAGTCCTTAAGCCAAGTACCGCGTTTGGAGGGCATTCTGATGCACAGTGTACGCCCATAAAGACAAAAAGCAACGAGCACATTTTGCCCCTACTGCATGCCTCACTGCATGCTGGGGTTCTGTACCGTCGCCGCTTGGACGACTGAATGCTGGCCGGAGACGAGATCCTCGCCGCAGCAAGCCTGTTTCGATTTGTTCCTGTTTGCCGGGGTACTTTTCATGGTCAGGGTGCTGTCACTTTTCCATTCTTGTATTTTGCGCCAGCCGATCCGGCAGTGAAAGAGCACAAAATCGCCAATAATTCCTTCCCGTTTGAATGAACCCCGGCCCTAAAAAATCAAACTTGGGAAAGGTTCCTGTCGTCTCAAAGTAGGCCCGCCGAAACGCAGTCAGTTTCCTCTTGGTATCCCCTTGAACTTCAAACAGGGACCTGGATAAGTCTTACCCGCGACTTGAAAATTGGTCTTGCGGGGCACCCCCCGTAATGAGGCATTGAATCGACCAGAAATAGGTCTTCTGTGGGGGGAAACC
Organism: Effrenium voratum; assembly: GCA_963377175.1. Lineage (NCBI taxonomy): Eukaryota > Dinophyceae > Suessiales > Symbiodiniaceae > Effrenium > Effrenium voratum. The sequence goes on from CAUJNA010003790.1 coordinate 172,860, forward strand.
CATAGCTTTATCTCTGGTTCGGCGGTCGCCAAATCAGAAATTGATCAATTTCTGTGGGAACTGAAACTTTGTGCGCATACCCACAACTGAGGCCCCAATTTTGTTTTCTGGCCTTTGGTTCTTAATATTCGTGCTTGTGGGAACTGCGTCGTGTGTTTTGCGTTGAGGAAACAACATGACAATTCGGCCAGGCGTTTGTCGCAACCTGACAGCTCTTTGCAACTGGGCTTTGAACTTCGGCCCAGAGGTGCAACGGCTCCTTGGAGCTATCACAAAAAAGAAAACCATTCCTTCATCAGGTGCCCTGGCTTACCCCCTTTAAAGCCCGGCCACGCGGGCAACAGAAAGCCCCCGTTGTTTGGAACAACCCTCAGCTGTGCCGATTGAAGCAAATACACTGAAAAAGCGCTGCCAATGCACCGCTGCCATAGAAGGTCTGGGAAAACGACGCCAACTTTCCTGTTTCCTACTAGCGCTGGATCCTTGTACTGCACCTCAAGCTCCAGTGGACGCATCGGGAAGAGCCGTATCTGAGCTGCGTGTGGCCGCGCGGCCAGCTTGACTCAAAGACTCAGCCAATTCAAAACCTGTGGCGCTCAGTCAATGCAAAAACCTGAACAACAACCTGAGCAACACGGCTCATACCCCGGCAAGCTCATTAGCCAAGTTTACCTGTTGCAACTATCCCAAACTAGGCTGAACAGTGCATCAAAGTTGACGCCCAGTCCAAAAACACGTCAACAAAGCTCGCAGCTGGCTTAAAGAAGAGCAAGAAGTACTCAACACTGGCCTGAAACATACATAGAACACACTCAAAAACATGAAGCAATGAGCAAAGCAAACCCTCCAATCAAACAGAACAACGCAACCCGCTCAAACAAGAGATCTCGCCCTAAACCCAAGACGCGTCGTGCGTGTACTTCACCAAGATATCCGCGTGGACCACTGGCCGCCAGGTGTCCAGTTGCAGCGCAATTGTGGGCCGTGCGCCGCACAAGCTGAACCTGGGCCGACAAATGGGCCGCTTCAATTGCGTTTAGCAGCCCTCAAGGTGGTTGTGCTGTCAAATGAGCTCTCAAGTTGCATCTGCATCATACGTATCTATTAAAAGTTGTCAAAATCGAAAACTCAAAAACCAAAGCTCCTGAAACCCCTTGAAGCACTAAAGCCTAAAGCCCAACACTCTACAAAAAAAGTAAAGCCCTGAAGCCGAAGAAAACGTTGTGGGGACAGTGTGCGTTGCGGTAAATTACTTCCCTTCGGGCTGTCCCTATCTAGGAATTTGCGCAACCCTCTCGAAGTGTCCATATGGGCCGTCTTGACCTTCGTACGCCAGCTTTTGGGGAGCATTTCTGACTCGGAACTCTGCAAGAGGTGCCCAACAAAAGACGGTGCTCCCTTCACGAAGCGCTGACGAAGAAAAGTAAGAAAATTCTCAAGTCCATGTTCTGGACCAAGCTCTGCATTGGATCAACGAGTGTCTCATTCTAAAGAAGCTCAGAAACGACGATAGTGACCCAGCCCCACACCAGATCTTCACACCGAAACCCGCTGAAGACTCAGCCGCCAAATGGCTCATCACTAAATTAAGACCCCCTGGCCGTGGCGAATCTCTCCACTGGACATCTCTGACATGTCCCCAGGTCGAGATGTGTGCAATGGCCGAGTCCCCGAAACACCAGAACCACCCAGCCTCCCCCCCACCGCGCCTCCAAGCCTTCTGAGTGCAAGGTATGGAAGGGCCGTCAAACGTCCAGCGCGAATCCGGTCCCAGCATGAGACCTGCAAGCCGACGAAGCTGAGTCCATTCTGCGGCATCTTTACAAACACGGGCAAAATGATGACAAGTACGGAAGAACTCCTCGACACGCGTACCACATTCGTGGGCCCCATCACACACTGCGGCAACTTGAGCGCGCCTTGTGGTGCCCTTTTTGGGGTTGTGTTCCTCAAACAAAAAGTTTTTGGAGGCGGAGAAGGTCATTTGGAAAAGAACACGCCGAGCTGCAAGTCAACTTCACTCGTTCCCAGCTCCAAACTCAGAGCCATGAACATGGTAACTATGACCTGATTCACGCGCTCAGGCCACCAGACAAAGCAAACGCACGCTTGCTCCCAAACAAAAATACTCGCATTCCAAGAGTAATATGTCTGAAGTGATCACTGTGTGGGAAGCATGTGCCTTTCTTCACATAAACCCAACAGCAATTCTTCCGTGTTCTCGGGGGCCATAGTTGCGCTTGGCTTTCTCCATCACTCTTGGCCAAGATGGATGCCCCCACACAAGTCTGAAGGGCGGTCCCCTGGATTCGAACATGTGCCTTAGGACGTCTTTCTGGTGTTACGCTTTGGGAGGTAAAAAACGAAAGGAGCCTGCGTGATGGCTCAGGTAGCCCTTGTAGATTCATCCCCCTCAAGGATTTGCGCTATCTTCACCCAAATGCCCCATGCAATGCTGACCGCCTCATGGGGGGGTCTCAAGTATCATTGTCACCAGCGACATTAAGATGCTGTCACAAGCTTTTCTTGGGCCCTGCATGAGAAGTTGAATCCCTTGTTGTTTTGAGAAGGCGAATGTGATCCGGATCGAACGCTACCCCCGCAAAAGCTTCATAACTGGTCTCACTGAGCATGATGCGTGCAATGGCCGGGGGCCTCTTGGGATGAACTAATTCCCAGAAATAGCAAATTTCCCACCAGCGACGCCATATGCGCATAAAATTGCGTGTCAGAGCACTGCCTGCGAAAAACACAACTACAACAAAATGAGGGAAGGAAAGGCAGCCACCCATCCAGGCAGTTCGATTGTTGGGAGGGGGGGGAGTGATGTTTGGACCCAAGTGCACATTCTGCAGGGCTCCTAGCGCGGTACGACCCACTTTCCGGTGGGGTGGTTTGGAGTTTGGTATCAATCCGGACCAACCCCGGAACGCATTGGGCCATGCTGGTGATCCCAGATTTGTTGGCGCGCTGCTTCCACTCAAACTAAAGGATTCCCCCAAGGGTGAATTTGCCCCTGTGATTTTTGTTCTGGCGACAGTGCTGATTGTTCTTCGAAGCAGCAACTTCACTTCAACCCACACCTGGTATGTGAGCAAAACCTGCCTCTTACGTCTAAAGCCAGCATGTTGCCTGCAAACCTGCAACACACACTGGTCATAAGGGAAACGCTAGACATGAACAACAACCCCAACAAGTAAACCGAAGACAGCGCAACATGCAACACCAAAACTTGCAGTTTACCCATTCGAACTTCAGCTGAATAGAAACAATGTTCAACCCAAACCTAGGGTCCAAACTTGTTCTACCGCTAGCTTTTCTTAGGAGGCCAAGATGTAAGATGTTGGCGAATGTTCAGCCAGACCGTGCTAAACGAGCAAAAACACAAGGCAAGGATGAGCAAACTGGTACTTCACACACTCAAGCAAACTGGTACTTCACACACTCAGGCAAACGGCTCTAGAACAAAACAAAAAGGGAAGCACGCGCTCACACACAGCGTGACACGCCAAAGAAAGCACGCAGAAACAGGTTTGAACCAAGCTGAGTCAAGTGGCCGAACTCGGGATCATCGAGAACCTCGCGGAAGGACAGCACGAAATACTTCCCCAATTTGCGGGGGTTGTAGGACACCTGGATCTTCACCCGCTGCTTGCCGGACGGGCTCCTCTCGCGAAAAGTCCAACATATAAAACCATCATCCAGAAGGAAGAGTGAGTGCACTGTTTACATGTTTGCACAAACATGATCTATGTGTGTATATGTACGTTCACCCCCAAAACCTCGCTGCTTGCGAGTTTTCGGGGTGAAAAGAACAAATGCTTTGCTTTAGGGAGTCTTACTGTATTGCTTTCCCCTTCTCGGTCTGCAACAGGTAAAACTTCTAGTCCCCTGAAACGCCCCCAGTAAAAAGTAAAACCGTAAAACTCCCAACACGTTGTTTCTACTACCGGGGAATTGTCGAAAAAGCAAACCGCCAGCCCCCAAAAGGATTTCTTTTACCACCAAGTTTTATTTTGCACGTTTCCCCTGCAAAAGTAAAAGAATAGAACTCGTCAATGTACTTTTCAATTTTCACGTGTCCAAACACACTGCTCTTCGCGTTTACTTTTACTGGGGACAAGTTAAAACCAAACTGCCTCAGGGAAATATGTCTTGCTAAACGAGTTTTACATAGTTAGGCGCGCTGTCTCCCTGCAGCGAACAAAGTTTAATGTTACCAGGGTTGCCTTCTGTTTTTCATGGATCCACAGTTCACTTCATTTCTTTTTAGACTTTTCCCAGTAGTAGTGGAAAGCGAACATTGCCTGAAGTAGACTCGCGCCCCTCTTCCCAGGTTTCCTTTGCATTGTTCACTTTAGACCTACGCTTACTAAAAAAGCTAGAAGAGATCAGCGTCCACAACGCTAAGCCAACACCAAATAAATATGGAACTGACGCACGCCAAGGCAATTTTACGCTTCATTCTCCCCAGCAGGCTTTTAGGAACACGTAAAACTCCCCACTAAGACAGCTTTTGCTTTGGGCAGCTTTGTTTCTTGTTAATGCCTTCGTGACGTGGACCAGTCACAAAAAATATCCCAGCAGAGGACCCTGCATGCAAGTGGCAAGTCAAGTCACACCGCGCGCAAGTCACTCGCGCAGGCCACTTTGCACAAGCGAATCTACGCAAGTCACGTTGCGCGAGGCGCCCTGAGTAAATCCCGGTGCGCCAAAGTGCTCCGCGCAAGTCACTCTGCTCGAGCTGCTTTGAGCAAGTCACTCCGCGCAAGGCGCTTTACGAAGGTTGCTCTACGCCAGACCCGTGAAAGTCTCTCTTGCGCAAGTCACTCGCCGAAATCACTTGTGAGCAAGTCGGCCACCACAAGCCAACCATCTATCTACGCAAGGTGCACGCAAGTCACAAGGCGCAAACCACTCGACTCGGCAGAAGCACCTCTAATCAAATTACACCAGCAGAGACCCCAAGCAGTAGAGGACTGACGGGCAAGCACAAACATGCCAACAGCTTGTGGCTTTCTGCGCTTCGACACGCATGAATCAAAATGATGCAATCGTGAACCCGGCACGAGTTGCGTTGCTGCGCGTGTGTTGCTGGCGCGCTTCGCGCTTCAGCGCCGCTCAGGAACTGAGGTTGGGCAAGCGCGTGCGATAGCGGGCGCGCGCGCGTGAACGCAAGTGTGGCTGTGCAAGGGCGCGGTCACATAGGCAGTTCAGACACACATGTCCAATTCAGACACACATGTGTGTGTGTGCACATGGATGTGCGCCCGTGAACACACACAAATACACTCACCTGCGGCACACGCATACATGTGTTGAGCTTGAAAACCAAAGTGTGCTTTTTGTAAGTTTAAAGCATACACACATGTGTACACCTAGAACACACGTATTATGTGTCCACCTACGACACGCTAATACGTTCACGTGGAGCACACATTCCGTTGTCAGCAAGAACCACGCAAAGAAGGTGCAACGTTTCAGACACGACTAGGTGTCTCTTTTGCTTTCCAATCCCCGATCGCGTCACAAAGTGACCCAGATAAATTAGGGATAATTCTGAAGGCTTCGGCACAGAAGGCTACGGCATTTGATTTGATTCCAGAGGTCAAGAAACACTTGTGTCTTGATTTTTGTTGACACCTTGACCTCTGTGCAATCCTTTTGGCTCAAGGGCCTTTCTTTTATCACCTCGTATGGGATTCCGCATCCAAGAAAAAGAACCTTGCGGCATACAGATCTACACATCTACTTTCCAGGCATCCATTGGTCAATGCATCCATTCGGTGTACATCAATAGGATCCTACTGAATACATCCAGGGCCACACGCACCGTTGCCATAGTGGACACGTCCTCCTTAGGGTCAAGTGCCTCCGGTTTGGGACTCACCCCCCCCAGAAAAAAAAGAAGGCAAGGCGGGGCGTGTAGGGTAGGGAATTTCTGGTTTAGGGTTCCAGGGTTCAAGGTTGAAATTATACAAGCGTGCAACATTTTTCGTTTTACACATGGAGTTTCTGCGGAATTTTCCTAAGATTTATCAACTTTTGTTTGTTTGTTAGAATTGCTCACTTTTCCAATGAGGGTATTAAACAACAACCTTATTCATTGCTGTTCTTCGATGATGTGGTTATCTTAACCTCGTTCATGTTCACACTTTCCAGGCTCATAGTCTTTGTTTCCATTGTTAAACCTGCTTCATTGTTCAAACACCTCACCCAATAAGTGTACTTTGACAGACGACCATTTATCTAATGTTTCAATCATATTATAGTTAGATAATATTAATAAACGATTTATTGCTATGTGTCAGTTTTATTGTGTTCTAACCGTATTTTCCATTTGTTTTACACTGTTAACATGTCTGCCTACGGCATATTTCTTTCTTACACCATTACAATACAACAAATCCACATATGTTTCTTCCCGCTTCTCGTTTGAATTGGCTAAAAGTTCAGTTTCATTTTCTTTGTACTATTCTTGACTTGTACATGTGTTTGCCTATCTTGGTTTTGCTTCTAAAAAATGTTACAGGTCTTTATTCCTTCTTAAAAACTATTAGAAAGAACAGCAGCAGAAATATCAGACAACTTTTCAGCATTGAAGAGATACGCCAACTCATATTTAATAACAAACATACCATTCAAGGGATACAAGGGGTTTATATAATTGACATGGCAAGAAAAAGGACTATCAGAATCCTGACAAGGAAAATCAATGAACATGTGTTTGATGTTGATGTCCTTTTTCGTCTCCACGAATCAGAATCGCCAATGAAGTCTTCAATGAGAAGCAGGAGGTACAACATTCTAAACACTGCTGAATCGAGAAAGGCACTTGACAATATGCCGGAAGATATTGAATTACACATTGACAACTCAGGACTCACAAGGTCAGGTTTTATAATAAACAAAGGCCATAAAATAAACATCCACTACGACAAATACAATCCAAACAGGGCAGGCAAATATATGCACTACCAGAATGGATTTCTAATAAACAGGTATGTATTAGCATTCAGAACGAAGATGAATTGCTTCGAAGTCTTCACGAAAGACCATCCACAACATATGAGACACTATAAATCATTGACTACCCAAAGCTTAATTGAATGGGATGGTGTAAATTGCCCAGCATCCAATGATGACATTGACACGTTTGAACCAAGTAAGCAAACTCAATTTCAGTTAATGGATGAAGATGAAAACCAGACCACCAAAGCAGGCTGAATAACGAACACTATGTTGTCATAGCAATCTACTACGACTTGGAAAAGATAATGACGAACACTATGTTTTAACCAAGGACTTCAACCGACTAATGGGTAGACAAACCAACAACCACCAAGAAAAGTTGTTTCGTTGTAGATACTGTCAGCACGGCTACAAATCAGGAAAACTTTAACATCTCATTTAATACAAGGTTAAAAGGTTGCATGGCGTATGGAATTCGACACACGGAATTACCAGAAGAAGGGACAACAATGAAAATTGAAAAGCACTTTAAGAAACTGAAAGCACCATTTGTTGTTTATGGTGATTTTGAATGTGTATCAACAGAAACAACAGATGGAATTCCGGGAACATGTCAAAATCATAAGCCCAGCTGTTATATGCTTAACCTTGTTAAGGCTTATAGTGAAGACATGAAACCTTATGTGTATAGGGGTGAAGATTGTACGGATATGTTTTGTGAAATATTAATCAATATTAGAGCCGATTAATGGAACAGGTGACAAACAAAAATATATATATGATTATGTCAGATCTGGATGAGATATAACACTTTTTAGCAAACAAGTGTTTCTTGTGCAATGGCACGTTCAACAAAGTAGACACGAACAAGAAGGCCGCCGAGCACTGCCACTTCACAGGAATGTAAAGAGGAGCGGCACATAAGTAATGTAAAAATGACTATTGCTTAGAATTGTCACATCCCAGTTTTCCTTCAATGTTAAAAAAGAAGGTGACTTGACAATCTCTAACCTTGAAGATTCAAATACAAAGACAGACAGCATATCAGTAATAGCACAGAACAGAAGTTTATCCATTAAGCAGTCTTGCGTTTTAAGACAGTTTCAGTTTCTTATTGTAGTCATTAGAAAAGTTGGTGAAACTACTGTAACTAAATATGAAGACAATAGACTAAGAACTGACTGGGAAATTCATTTCAGTTACTTCAAAGGCGAGTATATAAAAGACCAAAAAGACTTATTTTCTTAACAGAAAAGGGAGTTTATCGCATGATGATTGTGATGTCTGCAACAAGTTTGATGAAGGAGAACTTCCAGAGAGGAACCAATTTTATAGTAGATTGAGTGATGAAAAAGATATACGTGATGATGACTATAAAAGAACACCGTTGACATGGAAGCACTTTAACATTAAGAACCTTGGCGAGTATCCTGACTTAGTTGGCCAGAACATTCATCCGTGAACTGTCTTAATATGTTCTTGTTTGATTGATCATAACTTTGACGGGGTCATAGTCACTGAAGTCCATAAATTATGTAATAAATCATCGCAGATGTGCTCTGCTTTAGAATGTTAAAAAAAACTATCAGTATCTGTATTCAGCATCCTTATGTCATATTTGGGTTTCGTTATTTCATGATACAATGAACACATATGATGTCTTGATATATTTAAAATAGACATTCCCACATATTTTGGTTCATTTAGTGTAACTATGCTCTTCACCGTTTTTACTCCTATATGTTTTTTGTTGATGATGTGTCTGCAATTGAAACGCGGGTTATTTACGCAATTCTGGCAGCGTTCAGGTGTTTCATCCAAGTCAAAGTCTATATAATATAACCTCTTGTGTTTTCTAAAGTATTGCCATAAATCGCGTTGTTCACTAACATATACATATCTTTCTCAAATGATTTCATGTAGGGACAACGCGTATGGCTTTTTCAGTGTGGGGTCGCTCTCGTTTCGGATTTCTGACTAAGCATAACAATGAGGCGTAGACAGCCACGCATGGGCTTTCTGGAACGTAAGAGAGCCTTCTGCGGCCATTCATTTTTTGTTGGTGACGCCAGTGATTTTCACGGCTGGCAACGAACCTCATTCTCATGGTTGGCCACGCAAATTTTACAGCGTTTGGCAACGCATATGATTTCATCATGCTTGACAATGCATATGATTTCGTGGGTGGCGGCACTCTCGTGATCATTTTGCTTTTCTGACGATACTCAATCGCAACAGCGCATCATAGAAAATGGCCGTGCGCGGGCTTTCTGGCGGAACAACGACAGCGAGTCTTCTGTGTCATTGATTTCATGATGATTGGCAGCGCGCATGATTTCATGGTGGCTGGCAGCGAGTAGGATCTTCATGGTGGTTGGCAACGCGCTGGTTTCACGCCGGTTGGCAACGTGTATGATCTTCATTGTGGTTCGCAATCTCGATGGTTGGCAATATGATGGTTGGCAGCGCATACGCACACCATACCAAATAATTTCGTTGAACAGTCCAGGGGGCGCACCAACTCCAAAAAAGCGAGGCCACGCCCATCCAAGGGCTCCAGAAACTACCAGAGCATTGCTGGCAAAACTGCGGGTCAAACAAAAAAAGATGATGTTATAGAGTCAGTGATGTCTTTGATCCCGTTGGCGCCTCTGCCACTGCACCACCGTCTTGATCAGCTCCGGGTGGTTTGACGCTTCCAACAAATCCTTCACCCACGGCGTGCCGCGGTGCAAGGATAGCTCGTGTGAGTTCGCGGAGAAAACCTCAGCCCAGTGGAAACGCAAGCTTTCTGTGAATTCATTCACTCAGCTTGAAGGAAACCACGCCCCTCACTTTAGGCGCCGGAACCCCAAAAAGCCGCGTGCGCAAGCAACACGCGTCCGAACGCGTGGGGCTGGAATCGCTTCAGATGAGCAACGCTGGCTCCGGATCGGAGTTCAACCGTGAAAGCCAACTTCTCGTGCGACAACTTCTTGTTCGACACCAGCCTGCTGATATCGAAGACAAGCCTGCCCTCTGACTCCACCTAGCAACTGATGCAGCGATTGCAAGAACCCGGAGGTTCACGCCAAGACACCCCGGTGACCAAAAGGTGAGAAACTCAAGGGGTGGGGCTTGTATCTCCGATCGAAGAGTGAAAACGCGTGCCTTCAATGAGGTTCCCTTCTCAGGCCCGGCTCTTTCCAGCCCCCATCTCTCCCATCTCTCGCCAGATCAAGGGCCATAACGAGTGCTAGAGAGAGAGAGAGAGAGAGAGAGAGAGAGAGAGAGAGAGAGAGAGAGAGAGAGCGAGAGAGAGAGGGAGGGAGAGAGAGAGGGAGAGAGAGACAGAGAGAGAGAGAGGGGAGAGGAGGGAGAGGAGGGAGAGGAGGGAGAGGAGGGAGAGGAGGGAGAGGAGGGAGAGGAGGGAGAGGGGGAAGAGGAGGGAAGAGAAGAGAGAGGAGAGAGGAGAGAGGAGAGGAGAGGAGAGGAGAGGAGGGAAGAGAAGGAGAGAGGAGAGAGGAGAGAGGAGAGGAGAGGAGAGGAGAGGAGAGGAGGGAAGAGAAGAGAGAGGAGAGAGGAGAGAGGAGAGAGGAGAGAGGAGAGAGGAGAGAGGAGAGAGGAGAGGAGAGGAGAGAGGCGAGAGGAGAGAGGAGAGAGGAGAGGAGAGGAGAGGAGGCAAGAGAAGAGAGAGGAGAGAGGAGAGAGGAGCGAGGAGAGAGGAGAGGAGAGAGGCGAGAGGAGAGAGGAGAGAGATGGAGAGATGGAGAGATGGGAGAGACGGGAGAAATGGAGATGGGAGAGATGGGGGAGATGTGGGTTCAATTGTACTGACCAATATAATCTCATGTGTCTGTGTCGCAGCCATATTTCCGTGCCATTGAACAAACACTTGGATCGATTCCAAATACATCCAAAGGGTCACACACTTTTGTGACTCAATCGTATCTACACGGGTTGCACATGAGAAACGGCCGGCTTACTCATTTATGAACGATAGACTTGCAGGCGATGAAGTTGATGTCACAATTGGAGTAGTTTTGTAAACGATGTTGCTTGCCGTTCTCCGTGCGCCAGTTAGAGTGTGCAATCATATATACTAGACAGATCAAAGGCAAGTGACACCTTTTTTATCATGTTGAATATTTTTCTCAATGGCCACGGTGCCTCTTCACATGTGGCTACGAACAGAGAGCCTTAAGACCTCAAGTCGATGCTGGCGAGGGTGGAGCGGAGCGGAGTGAGGGGAGCAGAGGGGGAGTGGCGTGGAGCGGAGTGGAATTGGGGTGTGAGCTTCTTGCGCCGCGCCTCTCGTTGGCACTCGCGCAACTCGTTGCAGGCGCTCGCTGCCACCTGCTTCCCGTCCTTTACAGTGGGCGCCTGGTGAAAGGCCGGAAATACGCAGCTGACCCTTCCGCTCGAACAGGCTCAACCACGCATCCAAACACGACCTGAGTTACAAGAGCTCCTCTCAATCATCTGGAGTTTGGACGATGTCTTATCTTGCCCAAACCAGTTCTCGGCGCCATCCTCCCTTTGCTTAGGACCGCTGCCTTGCTCTTGCGATGCTTGACGCTAGTTTCTCTCTCCACTGTTGGTGTCGGGGAGTGTGCCAACCCAGTCGGGATGGCCATTTATGGCGACCAGCCGCTGTTCCCCTTTAAATGCAAAATTCAGATTTTATGGTTCTCTTGACCGTGGGTTACCGTCTGGTTCACACATTCCCTTCACTTAAGCCAAAGGGGTGTCAGCAAACTCCCTCAAAGGAGCCGACCCCTTTGTTAACACATGTCATACTCTTATTGGCGGCTCCTGCCTGCGTGCGCGCGCACACGTTTGTGTGTCTGGTTTGTGTGCGTGGGTGTGTGTGTGTGTGTGTCAAATTGTGTGTTTGAGTGTTTTGTGTGAAAACTTTGTCTTGCGTGCGTGCCTGCGTGCGCGTGCGTGTGTGCCCTTCGTGCGCGCGCACGCGTTTGTGTGTCTGGTTTGTGTGCGTGTGTGTGTGAAATTGTGTGCTTGAGTGTTTTGTGTGAATTCTTTGTCTTGCGTGCGTGCGTGCGCGCGGCGCGCGTGCGCGTGCACGGCGCGCGTGCGTGTGCGTGCGCGCGTGCGCGTGCGCGTGCGCGCGCCGGGTGCGCGTGCCGGGTGCGCGTGCGTGTGCGTGCGCGTGCGCGAGTGCGTGTGGGTGTGTGTGCGTGCGTGCGTGCGTGCGCGGTCTTGTTGCTGCTCGTGTTTGTCTGCGCTAGTGCTTGTGCTTGTGTTTGTGCGTGCGAGCCGGTGTGCGCGTGTGTCAGTGAGGCAGTGTGTCCATGTGTGTCTGTGTGTGTCTGTGTGTGTCTGGGTGTGTCCTTGTGTGTCTGTGTGTGTGTCTGTGTCTGTGTGTCTCTGTGTGCTTGTGCGTCTGTGTGTGTGTGTGTTTGTGTCTTGTTCGCTGTTGCGTCTCTTTGTCTTTTTGTCCTTGATTATTTTTGTCTTTGTGTTTTTGTCTTTGCGTCTTGTTGTCTTTGTGTCTCTGTGCGTCCGTGTCTTTGTGTCTGTGCCTCTGCGTGTCTGCGTTTCTTTGTGCCTTTGTGTGTTTGCGTCTGCGTGTCTACCTATCAGAGCGTCGGCCTGTCCGTGTCTGCATGTCTGCGTGCGGCTGGCGTGTGATTGTGTGTAAGTGTGTGCTTGCCTGTCTGCGTGCCTGTGTTTGTAGAATTGTGGGTTTGCATGTTGTTGTGTCTCTGTGTGTGTTGGTGTTCGTGTGTTTGTGGTTGCGTGCGCTTTTGTGTTTGTGGGGGTAGGTTTGGTTTGCGCGCGCTTAAGTTTGTGTGGTTGTGTGCTTCGGTGTTTGCGCGTTTGTGTTTTCGCACGCGCCTTTCTGTGTGCGTTTCTGTGTTTGTGCTTGTGTGCGTTGTTTGTGTGTGTTGTTGCTCTGGGCACTTGCACGTTGGGAAGCAATCAAGCGGAACCGACACCCATCCTGTAAAATTGCCAGAAGGACCTAGGGAAATTCGCCATCTTGTTTTGCGGAAGTGCCCAAAATAGCTACCAACATTGTCAGTTACTCCTGTGTCCAACGCTTGAAGTCCCTGCGGACGATTGCACGATAGTCTGGAACCCGTAAAGTTGATGCTTGGCTTGCTGGTTCTCAGTAAAGAATAGGCTCCAAAAGAAAAGATTTCTCCTGGGAAGTTAGAAAGCACAGTGTTCAGGTTCAGATATCTTTGCGCCATCGTCTTTCAACCAGTTGCCCCGTGGTGGAAGCTCAAGCAAATTTCCAGCGCATCTTCCCGGCTTTGAGAAAGGCCTCTAAAGCCTGCAGCTGCCAGCAGGAATTGACATCGTCAGACACCTTGGGTCCGAAGACGAAGAAGCAGCCCCCTGGACAGGAAAGGGCAGGGGGCTAAAATCATGGACTAAGAAGACGTGCGGTTGCGTGTCAAAGGCGACGTTGAAAGGGGACACCAGTTCGCGCTCAGGAGAGCTGTCCCTGGGATCCTGACGGGTTTTTGTAAACAAGCTGATGTAAGATTCTCCTACTGGGAAAGGGTCGCACTTTCAACGGGTTACAAGTTGCGAGAAGTGGAGTTATAACGTGCTGCAAGTGACTTGTGTTTTCCTAAGATGGAGTCATAGTTATAGCGGACTTAATAAGTGCTAACTTCGTTCGGCGCAGATATAGCTTAGATACAAGTTCCGGGTGCCTGGACTTAAACGAGCCTAGCCGGAACTTAGCTTGTAGTAGTAATAACTACTTTTGCTTCGAGCGCTTGCGGGGCAATGCCCAAAATGAGTTTGGATGACCGAGCGCTCGCGCGAGTCAGACATGTTTGGTATGCGCAGCCGAACACGAGCCGCGAAACTTGGGCGGACAAAAGCCTTGCGCGCAGGTTTTGGTCGGAAAGCGGCAGGGCCGCCCGCATGCATTGAAGCACGGCCAGTGGCGCGTCCGCTTCCTCTTTTGCTTAGCTTTTCGCACAGATTCATCTAGGGATGTATATAAATATGTAACTGTATATGTATATGTCTATATATATATATACACATACATTTAATATATATATATATATATGCATATTTGTATTCGCGCTGCGGGACCGCGCTGCTCGGGTCGCGCAGGACCGTGCAGCCACCAAGACAGCAGGCCATGCTTCAAAAAACATGTTTGCCTGCTCAATGAGCTTCGAATGAACTTAGCGGACTTAGAAACCTCTTCTCCAAAGCGCGTGCTGATGAGTCCGAGCTAAATTCTAGAATAAGCCCATGCAAGCTCAGTCCCCATCGGAAGAACGATGCTTTTCCCTCCATACACCCATGAAGAACAGGTTGGCTAACTTCCTGCAAGAGTTTCCTGTGTCTGGTTTCTGTGACCAGCAAATTCTCATGACATGCGTTTTGAAAACCAAGCCGTAAAACCCGAAAGACAACTCGAAAAACCAAACCAACTAGCAAGTTTCAAGAAGACCGCGCCCCGCAATATCGTAAGCCCGAGTGCCCCCCGCAGCCCTGCAACCTTCCCAGAACTGCAGCGCCCCAACCCGGATTGACCCGCTGTTGCTGGGGAATAGCTCGCTTCGGAACACGTAGCGTAAGCCAGTCAACGCCGTGAATGTGAACTGCGCTGACGTCCGTTCTGACATGATTTTACAGAGTGCGCCGTGCCAGCGAAACAGCAGACCGCGTTTCACTTTTGCGGCTCTGCCTTTTGCAAAGCCTTTGGGCACATAGTCTTCCCCGACTTGCGCTGTTGAGCCCTACGTGCGGAGGCTGCAGCACAACCTTCTTGGCGCGCCATCGGCCCCCCTCCATCTGACTGCCCAAACAGGTTCTCCTGCCCCATCTTTTCGTTCACCCTCAGCCTCCAAATAAGTTGGCTCAGCCTCTCCGTCCTCTTAAGGTGTTGGGGTCTTGCCACGCTCGGGGCTTGGGGGGGGGGGGGGAGCTCGCCGCTTTGGCAGGGAGAGCGCCAGTCCTGCTCTGTATGTTGCAAAGCAGCTTACAAAACAACTCTTAGTGGGGTGGCAGTGGCTAGGTCCACCCTGAACCAGTCTGCACTCTTGTGCAACGGCTGCTGGGCAGGTTCTGGCGCAGCCCATTTCGGGTTTCAAACTTCGTGGCCCTGCAGTACAACACGAGCAGCCTGAGCAGTTGGCGCAAGATCCAAGTTGTTGCCTGGAGCTTGTGGGTAGACAGCTGGCTGTGTCCCTTTGGCACTGGTACGGCAAAACGTCCCTTGCCACCTGGCGTCCTTGATTGAGGCAGCCGCCTCTGGAAGCAAATCGCCAAACGGCCGTTTAAGAATTCTCTTTTGGGCGGGCTTGCGTCTTCGCATCGCAACCGTTCCGCAAGTGTGCGCATTTACTTGTCTCCCAGAATGTGCCTTGTCTCCCAGTGCCACCGGATCGCCGGGCCGCATGCTTGTCGGTGCGCGCATTTACTTGTCTCCCATGTGCCTTCATTTTGTCTGCCAGTGCTGCCAGATTGCCGGGCCGCATGCTCGCCAGCGTTCGCATTGACCGCATTTACTTGCCTCCCAGCATGCGCCTTCATTTGTCTCGCAGCGCTGTCAGATTGCGGGCCGCATGCTCGCACAGTGCGCGCATCTACTTGTCTCCCAGCGTGCGCCTTCATATGTCTCCTGCCTTCATTTGTCTCCCTATGCTTCCAGATCGCCAGACCGCGTGCTCGCCAGCACACGCGCTTGCTTGTCTCCCCGTAAGTTCCTCTAACCGCATGCTTGCCAGTGTGCGCATTTACTTGTCTCGCAGCACGTGCCTTTGTTGCGTCGCTGCCAGATTGTCTCCCTATGCTGCCAGACCGCCGGTGCTCGCCATCCTCGCATGAGCGCACAAGAGCGTTCTCTTTGTTGGTGCACAAGCGTGCTCGCTGTTCAGCGCGCAAAGTGTTTCTCGTTGGCGCGCCGTGTTCACCGTCGGCGCGTAAAAGCTTTCACTGTTGGCGCATGAGCATGTCCGCTGTCGGCGCACAAGTGTGTGTGCACCAGCGCGCAAGGCACTCTTGTTCGCGCCCACCGTCGGCGCACAAGAGTGTTCCTCATTGGCTCACTGCCGAGCATATGTAGTAGCGCTCAACATGCTGCAAGGGATTGTGGCAAGATTGCGAAGTTCCCCCTGGATGAAATAGACTGAGCAGAAATGAACGTAGAAAAGCGGGGCTCTGGCCCGCTCGGCTCCTAGCCATGTGCGCAGCAGCGCGGCGCGGCTCGAGCACCTAGTTGATTTCACGGCGCATCTATAACCCATTGAAGCCCACGCAAATGCAAGACATGCGTCAGCAAACCTGTCAACGCTACCATCAGCGCGCACCATGCTTCTACGGACGCTACCAATGGTCACAACAACTCACGACGCTCTCCCATTAGCGGTATTAGTCACGATGCTGTCCTGTTAGCGGTATTGGCGCTCACGATGCTGTCCATTTTAACGGCATTCGCGCTCACAATTCTGTCCTACACGCGGCAAGAGAGCTCATAACGCTCTCCTGTTAACTGAAAAAACGACAGAAGCGCTCAAAATGCTGTCCAATTAGTACTTCGTTTGGGTTCACCACAATGCTTCCGATTGACGCTACTAGCGCAGCCCTATTAAGGATGTCAGGAGGGGGGGTCGTTAATTTTACACCCAAACCAAATTCATTCATGGCTCAAGGCCTGGTAGCTTTTACACTCTAGCTCATCGAGAAAAAGCCCGCTTTGCTGACTATGGTGCAGTTTACACGTGTTCCTATTCAGACCGAACGCTGCTGACAATTCCATTTGGTCATTTACCTCTTCAGTACATATTCACCTTCTGCATCGGAGTGGATCCTTCTATGGAGCAGAACCACCGCATCGGCTTTCCTTAGTTGGCTTCGGTATGAAGATCTGGTACGGGATTGGATTACATTCGCGGTTGTCAGAACCTGCGCGACAAGGCCCGCTTCCCAGGAACCGCTCGTCCCGCTCGGCGTCTAGCCAAGTGCGCGCAAGATCCTTCAATGCTGTTAGCGCTTTAGCTTAGCGCTTTAGCGGAGGGAAGGGGCCACCTCCCCAGATGTGCTCTGAAAGAAACAGGAGTCAAGCTCCCCCGGATTGTTGTGGAAATGCGCCAACCTGTCAACGCTATCATCAGCGGGCGCAATGCTTCAACGGACGCTACCAATGGTCACAACCCTGTCTTTTCAATGGCATCAGTGCTCACAACGCG